>DWON01010617.1:0-10663 GCA_018251015.1 Phocides pigmalion okeechobee
GGTACCCGTCCGGTCAAATTATAGTTCTCCCCCCTGTAAATTTCCATCTTACAATATTAACCAAAAAAACATGTGGTACCTGTACGCTTGCCATTATCCAAAACCAATGCTTGAGATGCATGGCGTGTGTGGAATCTGTTATTGGATTAAAAAATAGGCGAATTGTCTAGCACTAAATGTTGAATACTAAACTGGATTGAAACATGGATAGGGTCCGATCCAGCGCCAAAATCCAGTGCTGCTGGATCGATTTTAATCAGACCTTAATCGTGTTATCACATATCAGAGTATATCCTCGAAGTCATATTGATGTGTTTGCAAATTAAATCAATATGTAAAAATATTTAGCACGTAATATCTTAGTATTTGTAGACAGAATTATAAGACGCATTGAGTTCACTTATACACTTAATATCAAATTAAAAAAATGATTTTAACCATGAGATATTATTCAAACTAAGTAATTAATCCAATGAAACGAGGGAAAAGCATGACTTTTGAATTACTACTTATTTGTACCTCAATAAATAATAATTATTTCTAATCAACTAATGAGAGCGAAATTTCATTCAATCTGTCCAACAGTAAAATCTCGTTAATAGAGGTATACTTATAAAAAATCAATAACCATGAACAATGATGGTGTTCGAAATTCTTTAGCGCGCGACATACCGTTCACAATGGATCGCTCTCGAAATCCGTATGACAAAGCGATCCACTCGATACCCAGTCTAATACAAACCGGATACGGTCCGGTACACCGGATGCGATTACCGCAATCTACCCTCACACATACCCTCTATACGTAGTTGTATAGCAAAATGTTTTAAAATTCAATTTCTATCCAGGAACGAAATAGTTTTTTCAATCAAGACTTTTTTGTATTTTCATATCGGTAGTCGATGTTGCCATGTTTGTTCCGATGAATCACCGAAGCGCTTACTGACTTCCATTTATATTCATTGCATAAATGTTTATAATTCTAGGGATATGCCAAATATAGCTTTTAGGAATATAGCAGACTATTAAAAGCCATTTAATATATAACGCGTATTCACGATTCTTTAGTAAAATGTACGAAATAACGTGATAATATTTGTTTAAAATCGTTATTTAAAGCGATATTCAGTCAGGATTGACTAGTATAAAAAGCATTCGACTATCTAGACTAAATTTTTAAGTAAATAGACTGAGGTTACAATCTTTTTTATATTCCACTGCAAATCTGTTTTCACAAGTTGAAAAGGACTGGACACACTCCAAAACGATACAGTAATGCGTTTTGGAAAAAAGGGTTAATAGCCAACCCATCGGTCAATAGTTTTGAAAATGGTCCATTAGCTCTCTAAGGATAATAACTTAAAGACTGGCTGTTTAGCTTGCCATCTGTGTAAAAAAACATACATTAAATTTGCCAAAAGCGATTGCCTATCCAATTCCCGAACATGTCAACTTTCCTTAACTTTTTGCCCACTTCATCGATTGTTTACTACACAAGCCAGGGTAGGTAACTAATAAGAAATATATATTATACATTCAAATATGATTTATTATTAGGACATAACTTTGCAAGTTATTATTAGGGTGGCGATATCATAAACAATATGTCAATATTCATTATTTGTAACCATAAAAACCCAATTACCAAAAACTTAAACAAAATGCATGATTGTTATCGATACTCCGTAAGGGCTACTCAGCAAAGTCGCAAGCAAGTCGAGTATTCGGCGCCACTAAGAACCAATGTCTGTTTCCGGCACGGAAAGTAACAATAACATTCGGCACACACCCTGAGGGCACGACAAACAAAAGGCGATATGTCCCGGGGAACCAAACAAGAAACCCCAATAGAAAACAAATTGACATTTCAATAGCACCGCCCAAGGACCGACGCATTTGCAATTCAAAGAACCACTTTTCAATAACATGCCAACGTATGGAAATAAGTGCGTTCTGAAAAGGATCTGATTTCTGTATAGACACGCCTTGAGGGCACGCGTTCAATACCGCGGGTTAATCTAATAATATACGAGTCATGCATCTTGTGAAATAAACAACAGAATACGTGCAAAATGACACTGCATTTGAAGCGCTCTTGTTATAAAAAGGTTCGAAACTGTTTCCGGCCCTTGTACTATCACAAGTTACAAATTACGACGCGATCGTTTCTTTACTTTTGTGTTTTGTACCTGAAATAAACAAAATCTTTATATGTTAAATTACAGGTTAACCATCCATATTTATTTATAGAATCAAAATATATCCCAAAATCTTTATATTTTTCATGATGTTTAAAACTTGTAATAAAATTACACATTTGCCATCCATATTTATTTTTTGTATTTAAAATGATACTGCGTGAATATGGAGCATATGCGTATAGTTTAACTGTCATCAAGGCCAGATAGCGTACTTTCCGGTCGACAAGATTTATATGGGATAATTTTTTACTGGGGCTTTTTGTATGGCAGAAGATTTATATAGGTATTTCGGTGTACTTTACATTTTATGTAACCCTTTTAATTTGGTATTTTACATATTTTTATTTTATATTTATTGACAAAGTTTTTTAATTGAAACATAAAGGAGATAATTAATGTGTCTATACTAAGATCTAGTGCATATATTTAGAGTGGAAATTATGTTTTTATTTCATAAAAATATTATTAGTGCAGCTAGAACTTTTTGATTGCGTATTGTAAATGTAAAGTGAAGCATATATTTCATATCAAATTAGCGATTTCTATAGTTATTGATTAAAAACTTTGCTTACAATAATAATTGCGTACATTGTTCTTTTAAATTACTGTAGGCTCTAATCATTTTCTTTAATAAAAACTTGGGTAAAAATTTAATTTTCAGTTTTAAATCGTTGGTTGGATAATTGTATTTAATAAAAACTAACGTTTACCTACGGGTTTGGTCGCGACATAAAAGTTTACGCACTTCTATAAACTATAATTATTTTAGCCATTACTGAGTTAAAAAAAAATAAAGCGTGATAATTCATACCCTATAATTAGACCATAGGTATGGGTAATCTGGGTATAAAATTTGAGGCAAATTAAATCAGTAATCAGCGTAAACGGAACACAAACAAACAAACGAAGGGACAACGTTTGGAATTTATATATTGGTAAGGATAGATGTATCGACTGTGCCTAATAAATATACGCATGTACTTACTTTCTAGAAGCTTGGCTAGAGCTTTTAGCGCTACAGGGGGCCCGTTTTGGGGCCCCACTCTACGATGTTAATGCACTTTGCAAGTAACATATGAGTAGAGTGTTGTGTATAGGCATTTTATTGTATGTAGATTGTAGATGTGTTTATTATGTAAGCAAAACAGCCTATTTATCACGTCAAACCGGGTTAGGTTGCTTGTGATTTATCGCTAAACTTATAGCTACGTAGGTAAAGAGTAATGTGGTTTGGTTTAGCTATGCCTTAAATATAATATGTAAAGCACAAATGAAATCAATGTAAAGACGTAATTATTTACGAATAAACCGTATATACATACATATGTTATTAAGCCAAAGGATTATTTTAATTGGAATCCAATCTTTAAAGTAAGCTCATTACACCAATGCTGGGCATAGGCCTCCTCTCAGGATGAGAAAACTGTTACGCTGAGATCAATTTACATTTTAATGACAATAAAGAAAATCTTAAAACTAATTATTATAAAAGCCTAATCTAAACTATCTAACGGGAGTCCGTGCCCATGCAACATGGTTCCAATAATGCTAGCTGCATTCCCATGTTGAATAGCAATTACAATTCTTTGCCCAAGATATGAACCAGGTCTCTTGTCATGGTGGCGTCGATCAAACGTGTGACAAATTTTTTGAAAAAAATTTGGCATCGGAAAGTATCTTAGAAGACGCAATTATTATTTACATGCGGCGCTCTCAGACTTTGTTTGACTCCTGTATTCTATTAAAAACAAAGAACAATTTTTAATTAAATGGGCCGACGCTTCCAACAGCATTTCGCTGTATGTCGTCACTGTCCGCAAAGTGTCCATTTTTTAACATTCCATTTTCCCCATACAACCCACGAAATTTATTTCGAAACAAAGTCCTGCATATTGCTCCTCTCTTTTAAATATTGTCTTGGATATTTTAACTGCTCGAAGTAAAGGGGAGGGGGGTTGTCACAAGTTTAAAATGTATGTAAATATAAATCTGCAGCCGCAGATATATCGTGCTTGAGCTCACTGTTACGATCTCAATTAATTGGTTATGGATTATCACAAGTTTTATGATGGAGCAGATTAATTAGTGATAAATAGGTAAGGGATTCTAAGTATAATTTGAATTTTGTTTTTATTTTAACTTGACGATTAATTTTAGGTTTAAATACCTATTGGATTGAAATATTTCCAAAATGTACAAATTTGATTTATTAGGTTGAAGGGCATAAGCGGTGTGATACCACCGCCACACCCATTTCTAACGTGAATCTATTCTGCATGATCCCAAACTGGACGCTCTTCTACCTGGGTATACCTTTAAAAGGTCTTCCCTCGAGGAAAACTTAACCTACTAACTTTGCTCTGCCTACTTTGGGATCAGATAACTTTGTATGAGCTATATCAAGTATTTGTTTATTATAAATAAAAATCAAGTACATATTAATATTTACAATTCAATAACTGACACTTTCTTTGAGTAAGAATGTATTTTTTTTCCATTTCATCATAAAAACTCAATACATGCAAATGCTTTTTAAGCTTCAAAGTAACGAACCAGTAGCTTTTAGCGAAACTCCAGCAATGGAACGCCCATTAAATTTGTTTTCTATTTAAAAGGTAACTTAACAATACGTGGCGAAAACACGTGTCGTGTGAAACACAATCGGTATAAACAACATTAATGCCTAATCCCTTACGAAATTCATTTGTACTCAATTTCGTAAGCACATGTACTAAACGTGCCGCTAAAGAACGAATCTGATAATCCCTTTGGATTATTTAAAAAAATATTTTTTTTCTGTTTCTTCTACTAGTAGTAAATAGTATTGCTTTGCAGAATTTACAACTATTTCTAACTTACAACAGGTATGGATATGTATGGTGGTATGGTATGGGTAACACGCGACCTTATCCGCCAAAGGAATTTTAATTTCAGTTTTATAAACATGTCGATCATTGTAGTCCCCAGAAGAAGCAACGCTACAAGAATGACCTCTGAGAGAACTTTAGATCCATATTTTATGTTCGGATGTGGCAGCAGCGGCTACTTAACATCAAGTGGCCTGTACGCTTGCTTCCTCCTTTAAATAACATTTTAAATAACATAATCTATAAATTTCAACCCCGACCAAACACTATATCCAGAGTTAGATTCAGTAGCCTTCTTAAATTAATTAATCGCATTAAACGTAGAAATTTAGTAAGTATATACAGTAGACCCAGTAAAAGTAACATTACAAAATCTGTTATAATCCCACATCGAGCGTAGCACCATTCTTAAATCCCTTAATTACTCACACGAACGTTACCAAAACACGATACAAGTAGGTCGACATGTGTTTAACAATAAAAATCAATTTGATACTTCAGAACTGAAATTACGGCCGACATATTTCTCATAGTTTTTTGACGTCGCTATAAAAGCATATTAGGTACTGCGTATAAACGGAAGCGTTATAACGTTGTACACATTACGGGCACTTTAATATTGCGCAAGTAACTTTGATATTTCTATCCCTCAGTAGCTTTAATATTACAGTGTGGTTAAGCCGTCCTACTTTTTGTTATATGAAAAAAGTAACAGCCCATAATACCGCTGATGGGGGAAGGCTCTATGTGAAACAATATGACCTACAATATTTACACTTTAATCATTTAATTTGTTGTAAATTACAAAGCGATTGTCACTAATATGAAGGACCTGTATATCGAAATACCTAAGTCTTTTTGATTCGTTTAGTAAGCAAGTATTGTAATAAATAGCATTACGACAAAAACTCTGTCTCAATAAATTTATTACATAATAATTTATACGTACACACATAAAGTGTAGATATTATTATGCTAGATTGATTACTCTTCTATGATGTTGTGTGAACTCCTGAATGATATTGACATAGAACTGAGGCAATGCACATAAATATTCAAATTCAAATTCAAATCTCTTTATTGTGGATATATGTATTTTGCCAAATTAACTCATTATTGCCCTCATACACATTGTATGAAACTTTTTATGCCACTTGATTTATTTCCAGTGAGCATCATAACTAAGGATAGCAGATAACAGACATAAAAAAGATTTATTTAACAATTTTCTTGACTAATGAGCATTCTCCAGCATTCGTAACAGCGGCAAAGTAGAACGAATTTATTTTTCATTTAGAACACATTTTAATTAGGCTTCCATTTTTATAGTACACATATTTTATACATACTTGCATCCTAATTAAAATCTACAAAAACACTAAGCATTGACATGCATGATTTCTTATTCCTACGCTATGAGTCCGGGATTCGCATTCCTGAAAAGCACTTTTATTTTTATAATCGTAATAATACAATTATATAGTGTTTATTAAACTAACCTTTTCATTTGATCAGAATGTGGAAATCGTCAAATGTTACCCTCTGTTTAGAGCCTCGCTGATTACTGAACAAAACCACACCTTGTTCCTATTCAGCCGTCAAGTTCTGAAAGCGGCGGGATCTCAATTGGGCAGCTACAGCGAACCAATATTAATCAAACCATATTAAACCAAATGCTTATTAAAAGACTATTGTTCCTGGTTATCGAGTACTAACAGGGTTTCATTTTCGGCCGGTCAGCGTTGCGATCCGATTATGTTAATTACATTCCACGATGAAATGATGGCATGAAAGCCTTTGGGACTGATTCTATGGCTTTTAGCTGCGGTTTTGATGCACTATCGTCATATAGGTGATAAATTATAGCTCGTTCGCCCTCATAATCTGCCGTGAAGGAATTCTTGTGTTGGTTTAGTTAAGAGGCTAGGTTATTGCCTACTTATGAACAATAAAATCATCACTATCATTATCATCATCAGTATTAACGAGACGCAACGCATCAATGTAGTAACTCAGATAGGATTTCAGCTACGTTTGAGATTAGATGAGATGAAAGATGAAATATGAGTAATGAGGTGAGCAAAGGTTTCCTATGTGTACATTTGTAACTAGACAGTCAGCTGACTGTCTATTTCTACAAAAATATTTTAGAAACAACTGAATCTATTTTGACCTTATTCTCACGCAAACAGAAACCATTTCTGGTGGTAACATAGATAACTGTTTCCCAGAAAACAAATATTTCTGCATACAATTTTAAAAAATACAAGCAAAAAGATGGTAGAACCGTTCGACCGGGGAAGTACCACCGCCGCCCTCTTAATCCGCCGTAAAGTATTACGTGTGTTTGGGTCGGAGAGGTGCGGTTGCCGGCTACACTTTGAAGTGAGGTGACCATCTTAGTCCTCAAGAGTAGCAACGCATCTACGTCCGAGCTCAGATAGCATTTCGGTCGTGTTTGGGGTTGTACGTGGATGTCTATGGGCTGCGACTACCTAACACCAGGTGGAGAGCATGCTCGTTTGTTACTCTTCTCACATAAAAAAGCAAACAAATCTTTATACAACATTTCGCGTCATTTTTCTTATCAAATGAAAGTAGTAAGCAAGTTGACATTCCACCTTTGGTAAGTGGTCACTACCACCCAAAGAATATATTAAGGAACCTAGTCATTCAATCAATGGACAAAGCATTTCAATAAAGCACTACAACCAGGAAGAGGTCGTGAGTCCCGACGTAACAAGTGACAGTTCCCGTTAAAATTCCTTGTAGCTGAGCTGTCAAGCGTATCCAATGACTTCATTCTAAAACAAAAAAGAATCATAGAACAAATTGCTTTAACCAGTGCATTTCACTCATTAACATGATTTGTAACATGTGCGTAACGAACGACTTATACTATACTGCATTCATACATCCGAACTTGCATGAACAAAACGCTTTGTCTCCCAATGACGTAATCGAACGAAATTCAAAAATAGAACTAGCGCTCCTTTGTTCATTGATAGAAAAAACGTTCGAATATTTTTCGAACGTGTTCAATTTCCACGAGACTATAGTTAAAGTGAGGGTTCAAAGCTAAGAACTACGCTTTATGGGTAATAATTTTTGGGACTGTGAAAATATAATTGGTAGCCGTTTAAAAACGGCCCTTTGTTTCGTTTTCTATGCTTATTGTTCTATATTTCACAATAGTGTTGTGACGTGAGGTTTAAACCCAGTCCATAAACAAACCTCGCTAAGTCCAATTGCAAAAGTCACTTTTTGTGTTAAAAGACTAGCGAACGAACGTATAGGTCAACTGACGTTAACTAGTCATTACAGGCCATGGATATCCAAATCTTATAACGAAGATGCGTTACTGCTCTTAAGGACTAAGATGGTCACTTCGCTTGCAAGTATGGCAGACAACTGCACATCTCCAACCGAAACATAAGAATTATTTCTAGATGGATTATAAGTGTACGGCGATGGTACTGAAAAATAATTACATATAAGTTTGTACCTCTGTTAAAAAGTCTTATAGTCATCATTGAGGTCTAAGAATACGTTTAATATCATCTTTTTGGTAGCGAATTAAAAATAAATAATACAAAATGGATTACCACATTATAATCTGAATTCCATTTAATCTATTTCCAGAACGCGTAATTTTCTTAAGTTATTTATAATAATAACGCGGATATTGATACCACAATCTATGATTCACGGTTAACCACTGCTTATATAGTCATAAAATTCACCCACCAACCATGCACAGAGCGTCATTAGGAAGTATTAATTAAAACTGAACACTCAATTCGGGTTGCGTAAAAATAAGGGCGTCCTATTAAAGTGCCGACAATTTCCTGTACGCAAGACATTTGTGTATGTGTAACGACACATTTATTACTAGGAGTAGTTTGTTTATTTTAGAGTTAAGTATCGAGCGGGGTTATCTGGAGTGAGATTATGTGCCGGCGTAACGATAAATTTGTATTTATGTATGTTACAAATATTGACTCTAAATTCACGACGTTATTTTATTTTTCTCGTTGACTTGCTCTAAGATATTAAGATTAAGGTGACTGAAAGCATACAAATTCTAGATAGATTCAAGATAAAGATCGAGATTTGGCGGTCACCGCTGAATCTAGATTTCAATTTTTTTTCAGATTAGATATTTATATAGTGTAAAGGAACACAAAGAAAGGAATTTAGATACGAAAAATATAAGCAAATTTGCATGATATTTTTTATAGATTTGCTTCAAATATACACACATATAAGGTAAAAATAGAGACGAATGTTTTGTTGGATTTTTTTGTAACATCGCCTTCTGAATGAGCAAAGCCGTGAAGAAAAATTAATGTGAATAGTAGTAAAATACACAATACATGTTTTAATTGAATCGTTATTCCAGTATTGTTTTTGTTCATTAATATAAACTTGTAGATTCAACTACAAGAAATTACTAAAAAATAATCCAATTATCTTTTTGAGTATTAATTAGGTCGTAAAATAAACTGCCTCTATCTACTATACTGGCGTGTTATGTAAATATCAATCTTAGATATATATAAACATATTCGTTTCACATTATACTGTAAGTAATCACATAGCATCTTTTTCATTAAAAAATAAACTTCGTTCAAAAGTCCTAAATCATACGATAAAAGGTAGCAATAGTAAATAGCATTTATAGTAACATATTGATATATGCTATTATAGTCAAAGCGCTATAACCGGTATATATTTATTTCATATTTCTATAATTTTATTAATTTTTATTTTTTACGGTATACTTACAAACCAAAAAAATATCACAGCCGGCGTCTTACCTGTAAAAAAATTGAATAAAAATTAAATTTTAACATTCAAATTCAAATAAATACACAAGTAATCAACACTATTCGCATTAATAGCCAACTTAATTTATTTATCTAAATATTCGTATACTTTTATAAATTAAACTCTAGGTTTAACATTAATCAGTGATTGAAATAGGGTCAATTCCGGCTTTTCACTCACTAGTTCGCAGTTTAAATAATTTTGATTTCCTTGAAATATGTGTACATTAGAAATTAATTACTACTTGCTTTTCATTTATTGATATAATTACTGTGTTGATTGTAACTTAAATAAAAGTTAAAGTTAAGTTAAATACAAGGTTTTTGTATACAATAACCAATTTTTTTTTTTAATTTTTTTATTTATTTCAAGCTACTAAGGCCCATAAAAACGATACATACATTTTTATAATTGTATTTGCTTTAATGGTGTATTATAATGTAATATCAATCAGCATTTGTCCCAAATTTTTGCATGACCTCACCCTTCTCATTTTAAGAGAAGAATGTTGCCCAGCATTGAGACAGTAATAAGTTGATAATTAAAGGTGGTAATTAAAGGTGATAGAGCCGATAGAGCTCGCCCGGGGCGTCACCACCACACATCCTCATAACCCGTCGTAAAGCAACATGTTCTTCGTGTATTGTGTTTCGGTTGGGGAGTTGGATACACATTATTGGAGGCGATCATCTTAGTCCTCAAGAGTAGGAACGCATCCGTGTCCACCCTTAAATAGAACTTCTGTTCTATTTGAGATTGGACGTG
>DWON01010618.1:0-10663 GCA_018251015.1 Phocides pigmalion okeechobee
CCTCAAGAGCATCGCATCCGCGTCCCCCCTTAAATAGAACTTCTGTTCTATTTGAGATTTCATATGGTTGTCCATGGGCTGCAGTGACCACTTAACATCAGGTGGCCTCCATGCCCGTTTCTTACTCTATCATAATAAAAAAAAACTTACTTATACATGTATAAAGGTACTAGAATGCTCATTTGTATAATTAGTACTCGGCGCTTGTCTGATGACTATAATTATATTGCCTAGCAAGTTATCCTTACAACAGAACGCACTTAGTGTGTCAATGTGATGCGCTAAAGAATCTAAGGTGCATTATTGCAAATAAAAAGCTCTAGAATAGTAAGTTGCTTCTTATAGAACTATTTTTTAGTAAGATTTTAGTTGTAGTGCAGAAAAAGGAGCGGCAGTCACGCTGTACGATCATGTATATGCCCATGGGGTGTTTTACTGTGATTTTATTTCGATATTCTGTCCGCAATGGTACAAAAACAAAATTAAAACGATTAAAGATTCAGATATTTCATTGCCGATATTTGGAAACATTTTGTGGCTCGTAGTCACGGCGAAACGATCGTGCAACTGGTTCGAAATATCGGCACTCAGAGTACCCGATTGTTTTTTGGGTTACGTTAAAACTCTAGGATTAATACAAAATTGTATTCAAATTTATTACAATGTGGCATTCCACTAACTTGCATAATATATTTTATATTATCCAAAATATATATTTTTATTCTTTTTAAAATGCTTATTATTATGCTGAACTGTTAAAATTGATTTAAAATAACCTAAGATAATGAATTGTTAAATCATTAACCTCATGTCTGTTGTAATATTATTCGTATGTTACGAATAGTCTATTTTTTTCTTTAAAAACTGTGTCTAAACCTTCAAACCTTGCATAAATCACACCATTTTTTAATAAATTTCTTTATATATTTTGGACGTAACCAAAAATTCAAGCACAAAGGCCCTCGTCGGAGTGTGTCTAAGGTTCAAAGCAGGAAAAATGCGTGCGTGCGTGCGGGCCGCATCCAGGCCTAATCGCGAGTGCATCGTTCGCGACGCGTGATGCATGCACATGCGTCCGTATTTACATGCCCGGCGCAATTGATGTTCGAATTGTGCTCAGGTGGGCCTTACGGGGAATTATAAGAATAGCTCATACATACAATTGAGGTAAAATTAGCTATGAAGTAAGATGGAAATAAAGCTGTTGTTATGTAGATTATCTCACCTATTATGAAATAAGATGTACAACAAGTGGCATTTCTGAGACAATTCTAGCTAATACTATTATTCGCGGCGTACCAAATTATTACAATATTTTTTGTTGGTCTAACTTGACTAATTATAGAAGTTAATTAACCGAGTTCCTCTGGACAATTGAACAAAAATATAAAATCTGTAAGAAGTGACGTGGGTAAATTTTACAATCCTAAATAATATATGATTGAAATCCTGGCTAAGGTTGCACGTTGATACCCAGTAATTTCGAACATTTCGTGCAAATGTCTCTTACCCACTTCACTATTCAAACCAAAACGCACAACACTTACATAGGGTAACAATAAATGTCGCGTGACGTGGTACTGTCTCTCTGATTGAATCAAGAAGGAATCCACCTCCACTGTATTTAAAAGAGTAGTGCACGCGCCTCTCAAAAATTCCAAAAAGAAAACGTCAACGCTTTTGAATTCATGACCCCAACTGTTAGTGACAAGCAGCTATTAAAGAGTACCGAAAGCCCTTACAATTTGGCGAACTCGACACCATCGGCCTGGGAACGCGGGGCTCGGGAACGCGACACCACTGTGTAGGCGGTTACGGGTTGATGGGTTTCACGCCAGTTATCCGACGGCGGATTCGGTTAAGCCTGGCCAGAGTTTAGTGGGGCACGTGACTCACCCAAGGACGTGTGACGCAGAGTACTAAGTTCGATTTCCGGGTAAACAGATATGAATTAAGATTTCTGTCCTGTGTCTGGATATTTATGAACTTGCTGATATCTTTTGATGCGTTTGGGAAAACAGTTCAGTTTACTTTTAATAAGGGGATGAAAGTTACGCGTGTTGATGTAGCACATTTTTTATTTATTTATTAGAGTCACCAATAGAATTACATTATTCAGTATATAATGTTGTATAAAGCGCCATCTAACAAAAAAATCTAGTAGTTCCTACTTTGGTCGACGCCGCTGGTGACAATAGGGCAGGTTCATATCTCGCACAAAGAATTACGATTGCTATTCAACGTGGCAAAGCGGCTAGAGTCTCGGCACCATGCCGTATGGGCACGGACTCCCTTTAGATTGGTTAGGTTGGGTTTTTATTGTAATTAGTTTAAAGGTTTTTCATTCAACATGACCGAAATCTTATTTGAGCTCGGACGTAGATACGTTGCTACTCTTGAGGACTAAGATAGTCGCCTCGCTTCAAAGTGTAGCCGGCAACCGCACCTCTCCAACCGAAACACAAGTAATGCGTTAAGGCGGATTATGAGGGCGGCGGTGGTACCACCCCGCTCAAACTATAGTTCTACCTTTTATATCTCCACAAAAATAAAGTATAATTCATCCAATGTTTCACCCTTGGAGTAATGTCTAATCTAATTTCATCCCATAAAAGGCGTGAGTGCACCTCTGACCTAAAAACCGAATTGGTCGAGTTTAAAAGGCTTGACAAATCGTTGCAATAGCCAGCTAACAATTACAAGGATATAGTCATTAAAGCTGGAGCCAAGCTAGCTTATGTATGATGTAATCTCCGGGATTTTTCCTTTTGTTGTATGGCAGTCATTTTTTTGTGAGAATAGTAGTTGACGAGATTTCCAGCCCCCGCTGTTAAGTCGATGGGGCCGAGGGACATACTTTTTTCTGCTTCTTCTCTCTCTTTCTCATCCTTTTATCTTATGTGTGATTATTATTTTGTAGGAAGTACTCTTTTTTGTTAACTTTGAAGTTTACCGCTGCGAGCATGCCATCTGATATGAAGTATTAATTAAAGCCTACAGATAACCTCTGACAGAATTGAAGTCCTTTTTCAGGTCGTATGTAAATGAGAAGATACTTTTGACTAGCATGGTTGCTTCGCTTTTAAATGTGTAGGCGATCGCACGTTGCCAATATATGCTGCAGTTTCTTCACGTTGTAAGTTAGCGGTTGTACTTCCCCGGTCTTTGATTTAGATTTTGGTCAAATTATAGGACTGCCGCCTGTCCGCGTGATAATACTATTGCACGCCCATTTTTCGATGTGTAAATGCCTTTTTAATCCTGAAAAGAAGATTTACTTTAAAATTAATTAATTTTGTGATGAGTCAAGTGACATACGCTTTTTTCTAAATGGTGAGGACATTCGCATAGACTGATGTACCAGATTGGTCCAGAGGACAATAAAAAAAACAAATATAATTAACATTTTTAATGCTAATGAAAAGTTATAAATAATAAATAATAAATATTTCAAGCTAACTGGTCTCTTGAAATAATTCGCCGCAAGTGCCTTTGTGTGCCGCGAGTGATCTTTGCCCAAATGTGCTCATAATGCTAAAGTGCCCAGCATTGTCTTATAAACAAATATTAATTGTGCAATTAAAATGTATTGTTATCATTTCAATTAATCATCATCACGTATGTAAACCATATAAACCTCAGCGTATGTCTTACATGATGATCTTGGACTTTTTATGGACATTACGTAATACCTTAGAACCTGCTCGGAATTATGAAAAAGCCATCATTCACACTTGGAAGGACAATAAAAGGCGACCGTCAGTGACTAACAATTAATTCTGCCAGGTATTAGAATATTAATGGATTGCTTTGCGGTTACTACGTTACATATTATTTTGTATATGTTTGTGGGATTGTTTGTAGGGGGATTTTGAACTTTAAAGCTGGTATAGCGCAGTGGCAATCATGTCGAACTGACATGCAGTGTTTCGGTTTCCATTCCCAACAGAGCAAATATGTAAATGATGTATTTAGATTTCTGTGTTGTGTCTAGGTATTTGCGGAATGTTCAGTTTGTTTGTGACACCCAGAATAATGGTACACACGAGGTATTTATGTGGGGTTCATGCAAATAATATTTATTGTTATTGCAATTTTCATTTAAGAAAAATGTTGATTACTATATAAACTTCTCGTCCGTTTAAGACGGTACGTATGGTTACGCAACGCAAGTATGACATGCGACTTTAAAGTAAATAAGGAGTAAAGCAAATAAAATGGAGTTCGCGCGTTTTTTGACGCGATGGTCAATGTCATATTACCCATATTGATATGCAAATAATATTTTATACTTGCAGAAAATGTTCAAGTAAAACAAAAATATTTTATATAACTAAATATAGTATTTTCGTGTTCTTCCTATTTATTTTTCTCATAGAGTTGAATTCATAGTAGACTGTATAACTGGGCAACAAAAATTAAATACTTTGTCTTTTGTGCTATTGTATTGCGCAATCCACGATGCTAATTAATCTTTGTAATGTAGAGTTTGAAAATCGAATACAAATTTGTATGAAAATCGAATCCAAGTTTGAAAATCGAATATAAATTTGTATTCGATTTTCAAATTTGGTCCAAATGTTATTTTTTTTTATTTTATTCATAATTGGATTTTACTGTAGCGATATGAATAACAAACGTCAATTTAATGTTTTATTTTATGTATTTACATTTAAGAATAAAGATATTTTGCAACAATCTGCTTGTGCCATGTACAATGATATATTTTTCAATACAAGCACTGTTATAATAGGAAAAAATAGAGAGAGTAAAAATATATTCTACTATATATAGATACCAATCCGTATTTGGCCCTAAAAAGAACCACCCTAAGGTTGACCATGGTCAAGTGGACTGTGCGACGGTTAATCGTTGAGTGCTGAGTGACAATTTCATCCACATTAAGTATGTACGTCGAAATAGATATGAAATAAGTGAAAGCTGACACAAACATTTGTTTCAGACCTCACGTATGTCGGAGCCGCAACAGCACGCATTGCTGTCCCGGGTGGACCTCCAGGCCTAATTCATTACTTTGTGTAGTCCGTGAGTATTTTATATTTATATATTTTTTGTATTTCTACTATTATTTCTAGCTAAAAGTGGGGTTTATTTTTAAACGACCGCGGGTGTATGGTCAGTTCACCATCTTGAAGGATCTGGGTTCGAGTCCCAGTCAGATATGAAAGTATTAAATTAGGGTATGTATTTATGCATGTTTATGGCACCTCTAGCTCAGGGACTCTTAGTAGTGGGCCATGAACTTACAAAGCAAATTTTTTTTTTTTATGGTTAGTCTTAATAGATACATTTGGAAATGTTATGAAAAGTCTAGTAATCTGCTTATTAATGTTTAATTGTTATCTTATGTAAACACAGTAGGAAACTGCGTGCAGATATCTGATATTAAGTAGATGCTGCAACCCATAGGCATCTAGATCGAATATTAAACAGAATTAAAATCCTACTATTTCTGGATGGGAGTGACTGTCTCGCGTGTAAGTGTAGCGATCGTAAAGTAACATAATCGTAACGTAGAACGTAAACATTAAAAACTGAGAGGTTTGACGAGTGGTAGAACTATAATTCAACCAAAAAAGTACCACCCTCAGTCGAATTATGGTCATGAAACAACTTGAATTTTGTTTGAGAGGTGTTTGCTGGCTACATTTATAAGCGAAACGACCATCTTCATCTTCAGGAGTAGCAACGTATCTACCTATGAGTTCAGATAGCAATTCAGTCTTTTTTGTGGTTGTATGTGGATGTCCGCGAGCCGCAGCGACTATTTAATACTTTACAACTTTTGTCACAAAAGCTGAATTGGGAAAACTTATCAAGCAAGCAACGTCTGACGATTGACGAAATGTTCGGTTTTCAGCGATATGTCGACCGGACTGCGGAGGCCCCGGTGACTGTATCGCGCCCAACATGTGCCGCTGTCCCGGCGGCGTCGAGGCGCCCTCCTGCGGGCCCGGCGGCGGCCGGTATCCTTACCCAGGTAACTTGTACAGAGAACTTAAATCCGTTCTTTAAAACGTTTGCCATTATTTAAAGACTTACCCCTGAACTGAGATGAATTTGTGGCTAATGTGTTACAAAAGTTCATAGGCGTTCGTCGAAGACATCTTTTTATTTGTATTCGACGTTGATGACTTAACATGTCGTTTGCCTGTTTAATCAATACAATCAGTAGGTATACTATTTTATAAAAATGACACTTTAATTGCGGTGTCCATATATTAGGTCGGGTCAGCGCTTCGGGACGCGGCAGTATACTGGAGCTTATTTCTTTAGACAGAAAATGTGCCGACAATTCACTGAAATATTGAATTTTGCATCATCTACGAATACACAGACGTAATGTCAACCCTCAGTCTGGTAGCGCCCACGTAAACACAGGACTATTGTTCGCCCATACTCCATACAGATTTGTACGTACAACACAGTTGTGTACAAGCCGCAAGCGCGTTGCGCCGCAATACACAGCAGTGTTGTACGCCGCAGGAGAGTGTTAATTAGGAATTAATAATTTGCATGTCAGCCCGCACGCGCGGCGGGTGCCGGCGGATCTGTATGAACGGAGGCACGTGCAGCAACGGCACGTGCGCGTGCGCGCCCGGCTGGAGCGGGGAGTTCTGCACCGAGCGTGAGTACACACATAACTACTCAGATACAACTACCTAACACTAACTTTCAAAAATTACATTTGAGATGTCAATGTATAAAGTTTAGTTCTCACGGTATAAAGTTTAGGGTATTTTTTTATAACTGTACCCGCGACATCGTTTGCGTGCTCTAAAATAAAAGTAGCGTTGGTTATTTCTTCTAATATCATCTTTCTGTTAATAAAAGTGCCGTCAAATCATTTATTTTTTTGTAGTTGCCAATGAAAGTCATCGAAATAGGTTCAGCAGTTTCTGAGAATACCCGGAACAAACAGACAGACACAAATTTTAAAATTTGCGTTTATGTTGTACGTACCGTGTATATTTTCACATTAATTGATTAAAAACCTACTTATCTTGACATTAAATACGGACATCACAGGTCCACTAATAATCCGCGATGTATAAGACAACATTTAAGTGTATTTTGCTTTCCAGCAATATGTCGTGAGCCCTGTCTCCACGGCGGGCGCTGCATAGCGCCGGACAGATGCGTGTGTTTCCACGGCCTTTCGGGGACTAGATGTGAAATTGACAGGAGGACTGGTGAGTCACTTTACAAAGTTAAGTATTCCGTTTAATAAGTATGTGAAAATAATGAAGAATAAGGTTGCGACTTACTAGATCGGTTAATGTTGATAAATATATTTGTATTTCGTGAACCGTAGAATATTTAGATCGAAGGTTGTAGCTTTGTGACATAGTAAATATTATTTTTTGTGTACACAATTAGCGGCTTTGTTTACTATTCTATTTAGACGTAGATAGTTCAACATTAAATACGAACTTGTGGATATGGACGTAAAAGAAAAATGTCTTCTAGTAAATTCAATGTTATGTATAAAATATATTAAATGACACTTATTGTAATTTTAAGGTGATGTCAAATTGACATGAAACAGAAAAGAACATTAAGTAAAGTAAGTTACAGGTGGGGAGAGCAGTTTATGTGGTTACTAACTAAGTACTGTGTAAGTATCGAGGCCCCACGTGGCGCCACCTGTGAGCGGGCAGTGCAAGCGCGGTTGTTGCAGGCCCGTGCTACACGGACACGCGCGGCGCGCTGTGCACGGGCGCGCTGGACGGCGTGGTGTGCACCAAGCAGCTGTGCTGCGCCACCGTGGGCGTGGCGTGGGGACACCCCTGCGAGCGCTGCGCCGACCTGGACTGCCCGCCCGGTCACCTGCGCAACCTCGCCACTAAGGAGTGCCAGGTCACTTTACGATATAAATGGCTAAGAGTACATGTGCTTAATCCATTTGGTGTTACCCGTTTTGGTAAGAAACGTTCTAAAAACGAGCACGAAGCTCACATTCAAAATCAAACAGCGCTGAAGTTGTATTAGAACTTATATGGTTGGTCTTGTTACTTCTCTGTACAAAAACGGTCGCTTCGTACGTAAAAGTATCTGGCAACCACATCTTTCCAACAAAACACAAAAAAATATCTTCTTGTTAGGGTATGGCGGTGGTGTCTCCCTAACCGAACTGTACAAGTTCTATCAAATTGTATGTTTTTTGTTTTTAGGTGCGCCATTGATTTAGATGCATTGCTTTTTCTAAGTCCTAAAAAGGTAGCTTCGTTCGTAAATTTTACTGGCAACTACGCTTTTACAACGAGATGCAAAAATGTCTTCATTTTAGGCACATGTATGGCGTGGATACCTGCTTTATAAACGATATAGTTCGGTTATTGCGTCTATATTTAGCATTGAGTGAGTCGTGGTGTTTTGTGCAGGACATAGACGAGTGCGCGGCGGTGCCGGGGCTGTGCGAGGGCGGGCGCTGCGTCAACTCGCCGGGCTCGTTCTCGTGCGAGTGCCCCGCCGGCCAGCGCCGCCACCGCACCTCCAACAACTGCGAGGACATCGACGAGTGCGAGGACCCCGACATCTGCCCGGTACACATGGACGAATGTCTCCGTATTAAGACACTTGTCCAACCTGTATTTATACAAGTTAGAGTTAATCTTGTAAGCGACTCTTGTAATAAAGGTATAGCATTAACGTGTGAATTAATGTATAATTGATTTCTGAATCTTCTACAAGTTAGAAACGAGATCAATACGTCGTGCCTGTCATTGTAGTTCATTGTAAGGTATTTTCAGGACACAGCGATAACTTAATGGTAAGATTTTCCCACGCTTTGTAACACGGAATCCAGAGCTGAAATCCCTGGCACACATTTCTGTCTTTTAGAGATTACGTTCATACATGTTCGTGAAGTAGGCATACTAAACTGATTGGAAATTTCTATTTCAATATTCCAGAACGGCAAATGCGTGAACACTGAAGGCGACTACTACTGTCTTTGCAATCCGCACTTCATACCCAGTCCGGATAAGAAGATTTGTATTGGTATGCATATTTTCATCTGTCATCCTCAAGATATCGCAACATGATATAGAATATAGAGTTTCTTAAATTTTAATATGAATGAGTTAATTCTGCCTATTTGAAATGTTAAAAATACGTTTTCATTTTCACAAAAAAGAAGGTCAGACATGATTTTTTATTTATTTCTGTTTATTTTTTAGCTTTAGAAGTACACGCATTGCTGTACATGTATACGTAATATTATTTTATTTCAGTAAAATAACAAATGAACATGTAGACCGTTTGATGTTAAGGAGTCTCGGTAACCCATGGATACCGATTCACATAGATATATACATACCTTTAACAGGACTGAAGTCCTATCTAATTTTGTATGGAGATGCGTTGCTACTCTTGAGAAGATGGTAGCCTCGCTTCTAAGTATAGCCGGCACGACATTTTCGGCATGATGATGAATGTTTTAAAGGTGGTCGAGCCGTTAAAGCTCACCCGGGTCGGTACCACGGCCAACCTCATAACTCGCCGTAAAGCAACATGTTCTTCATGTATTGTGTTTCGGTTGGGAAGGTGTGGTTGCCGGATACACATTATTGGAGGCGACCATCTTAGTTCTCAAGAGTAGGAACGCAACCGCGTCCATCCTTAAATAGAATTTCTGTTCTATTTGAGATTGGACGTGGTCGTCCATGGGTTGCAGTGACCACTTAACATCAGGTGGCCTGCATGCCCGTTTCTTACTCTTTCAATATAAAAAAATAATGTGGATGTTTATGAAATGCCGCGACTACTTAACGTCAGGTGGTGTAAACTCAAAAAATATATATATTTTTCTACCTCGTCTTCTCGTCCAAATCTTTGATTGGCATGGAATGCACGATGTGATAACCGTTGTCGTCGTGGTGGTGGCGCAGACGGGCGCGTGGGCAGCTGCTTCGCGTACCTGGGCGAGACGGGCGAGTGCTCGGAGCGCCTGCCCATGCCGCTGTCCAACCGCGACTGCTGCTGCGGACACAACATCGGGCGCGCGTGGGGCGAGCTGTGCGCGCCGTGCCCGCCGCGCGGCTCCAGTCTGTACAACCAATCTCTACTCTGCTTTGCACCAAACGGCACTTACTCGAACTTCATTCTTACACACATTTTTTGGTCGTCAATAATGAGCATAGTTTTTTAAGATGCCTCGTCATGGAGAAGAAGCGACGAAACAACCTTCAAAATACATACATAATTGTTCTTTTATTCCACGTAATCATGTAGGAAGCGGCCTAAGTTGGAGCTTATATCTCTTGCCTGAAGATGCGCCGATAATTCACTGAAATATTGTTTTTTTTTAGCACCTGTGTATCATTTACGAATACACAGACGTAGCACCTGTGTATCGTCTACGAATACACAGACGTAATATCCACTCTAGACTTGTAGCGCCCATGTGAACACAGCACTTTTGTTGGCCCGTAACATAGATTTGTCCGTACAACACAGTTATGTACAAGCCGCAAGCGCACTGCGCCGCGCAATACACAGCAGTGTTGTACGCCGCAGGGAGTGTTCTCGAAATAATAAGTTAATGATGATGATGATGAACAGCGGAGTGGAGCCACCTGTGCGGCGGCGGCGGCGTCGTGCCGCCCGACTGGCGCCGCAACGACACGAGCGGCGGCGG
>DWON01010619.1:0-10663 GCA_018251015.1 Phocides pigmalion okeechobee
AAAGAGTAAGAAATGGGCATGTAGGCCACCTGATGTTAAATGGTCACTGCAGCCCATGGACAACCACGTCCAATCTCAAATAGAACAGGAGTTCTAGTTAAGAATGGACGCGGAAGCATTCGTACTCTTGAGGATTAAGATGGTCGCCTCCAATACTGTGTATCCGGCCACTACACCTTCTCAACCGAAACACAATACATGAAGAACATGTCGCTTTACGGTGGGTAATGAGGGCGGCGGTGGTGCCGCCCCGGGCGAGCTCTAACGGCTCTACCACCTTGAACATACAGTAGGTACATCTACTATATTCATTTAAATATATTATTTAGAAAAATAGTCTGTCAATTGAGATATTTAAGTTTAGTTCGGATTATATGCTCTTATTTATACGTGAATGTAATTACGAGCGACATTTTTCCTGACTTTTTTTCTACTCAAATTTTTCTGTATTTATTTTTAATCCTTATTAGAGTTATTAATGGTTCAGAATCAATCGCTCCAAAATTAATCAGACTGTCTATACACACACATACATGTGTATATTTGTTTGTGTGTCTGTGGGTATTAAAAACGCACATTTCTGACTGACCCATAGATCCATACCTAGAATCTACAAATTTCACACAAAGTTTCTATACACAATGCTAGTGCGTAAACCGAATTCAAAATTTAAATGTAAAATTAATATATTTTTATTTCTTTTCTACATTTGTTTTTAATATACATCTCTAATGGACTTTACATTGGTTATCCGTTCTATATACAGTCGGCTATATAGGTATACACATATTATACTACAGGTGGCAGTGGCTTACCATCAGATGGACTGCATGCTCGATCGCTACTTCTATTTTATAAACACAAACTCGAAACGCCCGTCATCTATGATCTCACTTCGCCCATCCATAACTCGCTTTGCCCCTGCATTCCCAGCAGACCGGCCTACTTCTTATTCACAATACTGGAAGAAATTGAACACTTTATGTTGCAAGCAGCCGTTCCCGTACGAGTTTGAAAATGTATCAGAATAGAGGTTATTTCCAGGAATATAACTCCTCTTGCATCAAGGAATATAGAAGGTGGAAGAACTGTAACGGTGGGAGAGCATGCAAACTACCTGATGATAAGTAGTCGCAGCCTATAGACATCCACGTACGACAACAAACACGACTAAAATACTATCGGAGCTTGAACGTGATACGTTGCTACTCTTGAGGATCAAGATCGCTTCAAAGTGTAGCCGGCAACCGCACCTTTCCAACTGAAATACAAGTAATGTTTTACGGCGAATTATGAGGGCGGCGGTACCACCCCCGTGGAAGTATAGTTCTCCCACCGTCAAACAAAACAAAAAAAGAACAAAAATTGTATAAGAGTCCGCGATGAGGAGAAACACTCAGTAACAACACTCTAATTAACTCCCGCAGAACAATCTCCGCCAGGATATTGTTTTGTTTGAGAACAAAACACTGAAAAATTCATATAAACCTAGCTTTGATTCATTTGTTCTCTTCATTTTAATTTAAGGCTAAGGCTAAAACTATAGGCTAGACGTTTGAACCGAATAACTGCTTGGATATAATAAAACTGCCAAAGATACCCTCGGGTGCGGTCGGGAAATAGATGGTGACAGTTAATACCGATATCCTATCTGAGCTCGAACGAAGATGCGTTGCTACTCCTGAGGACTAAGATGGTCGCCTCGCTTCAAAATGTAGCCGGTAACCGCACCTCTCCGACTGAAACACAAGTAATGCTTTACGGCGAATTATGAGGGCGGATTAGATTATAGCGTAGACCATTATTATCATTGGATGCGGTCGAGAAATGGATGGGTGACGTTAGTGCCTAATTTCACTCTTCCGTGCATCGAAAGACACGCTAAATACTTACCGATAGAGAGTAATGTTCCACTTAGCAGTGATGTTTACTTGTTTGTTCCGCTTGGCTTTGAAACCTTTGATATGTGAGATCCAAGCCAAAAATCTTTAACAATTAAGGTCACATACGATCCACGCTGGTGACAAGAGAGCTGCTTCATATCTCGCCCGGAGAATTACGATCGCTATTCAGCGCGGGGATGCTGACTGCGATCTTACCACTATACCGTATGGACACGGACGGATCGATTGTTTAGGTTAAGCTTGTATAATAATTAGTTTTAATTCCGCATATAATAATAAGGTATTCCGTATTCGTTTTACAATTATTGTTATTATTATTTAAATAATAATTTCTTTTATAAATTCCGTTGCATACTATCATTCGCCACACAAGCCTTTTTTAAATGAAAATGCTTTGTTACATAAAAGTTTTAACAATCATTCCGTTCAGTCACATATTAAGATAAACGTACACCTATCGACATTTATGACATGATATTCGAGCATGGGTCATTGCTTCCAAATGATATTATTTGGCAATCCTAGTTAATTTAATATATGCCTCACTAGACATGTAACCAGGCGTGGTGATTCCCTGACAATGGAATATCGATTCTATTACAATGCCCTTAGGATTGAATATAATGTGACTTATGTACGCAATTCGCGTATACGTAAGGCAGGAAAATTCGGGAAAATTTGATTTATTCTTGGCAGTGTGTCAAGAAGCGTATTCGGATGTGGAATATGGGAGATGATAAAGCCATACGCGGGCGTATTGAGCGAAACCTAACTCCTCAGTCCATTACAACGAATGATATACTCTATTTAGTAAATATTTTCGACTAAGTATGTTTAGTATCGACTTTGCTGGCTGACATACTTAGAAAATACAAAATTTATATTTGACATCTTTACGTAACACAGTACGTCAGTACAGTACAACTCCGCAAAGGCCATCTTACTAATATTATAAATGCAAATTGTGGGTGTGTGTGTGTGTGTGTGTGTGTGTTTTTTGTTATTATGAAAGAGTAAGAAACAGGCATGCAGGCCACCCGGTATTAAGTGGTCAATGCAGCTCATGGACAACCACGTCCAATCTCAAATAGAACAGAAGTTATATTTAAGGATGGACGCCGATGTGTTCCTAGTGTTGAGGACTAAGATGGTCGCCTTCAGTAATGTGTATCCGGCAACCACGCCTCCCCAACCGAAAAACAACACATGAAAATCATGTTGCATTACGGCGGGTTATGAGGATGCGGTGGTGCCGCCCCGGGCGAGCTTTAACGGCTCTACCACCTTCAACGTGTGTGTATGTTTGATTTGTGTGTGGGCGGGCTATGTGTATGGTTGCGTGAAAGTGTACATGTATGTATGTTCTGTTCTCATCAAAAGGGATTTTGATTCAATTTAACATTTAAATTTAATTAGACTTTGAAGACGGCCATGGACTATTTTTGTTACGAAAATAGAATAAGAAAGGAATTAATTTACTACAGGGAAATTACATTTTTGTAGTTGTATTCAAGCAATGGTAAACAATCATATATTTTTAATTATTAATGATTAAATTATAATTAATTAATTATATTTCACTTGAGTCTAAAAACATATACTACGAAGTAATCCAGGCATCTAAACTAAAGAGAACAATACATTTAG
This sequence comes from Phocides pigmalion okeechobee, assembly GCA_018251015.1. Classification (NCBI taxonomy): domain Eukaryota; kingdom Metazoa; phylum Arthropoda; class Insecta; order Lepidoptera; family Hesperiidae; genus Phocides; species Phocides pigmalion. Next base: position 3,552 of record DWON01010619.1, read on the forward strand.
ATATTGTAATATTTTTAAATTACGTAACAGTCCATATTTCCGTTAGCAAAGCCCAAGCCTCGTATTTACTTTCTCTATTTCACTGAATACTATAAAAGAACATAGGTTTATAAGAGATATTCTCCAGTTTCAGTGAAGAAACCTATTATTCCTCGCTGCGGCAGAATCGCGGACGGCATTTGCATATTGTTCGCAGTTGTTTTTGGGAATTACGCTCGTTGAGCTTGCGCAAATATTGTTCAACTGTTCCCGCCCGCATTACAAGTACGGGTGCGTTTATAGAGAAAACAGGCTACCGTTTTGGAATAACGCTATGATATGATGGTTAATGCAAATGGTATATTATGTCCTGTTGCAATATATATGCTACTGGCTAGAGCACTTAGTATGGTTCATTTGTGTGCACAGTACTTTCCCCATAACCAGAGACGATCTTTAGTATGATTTCAACACTTTCTCTGCAGCTACAACACTGCTGTGTAATTCTGGGTGCGACGCGCTTGCGGCTCTTACACACCTGTGTTGTACGGACAAATTTGTATAGATTACGGGCGAACAAAAGTGCTGTTTTTACGTCGGCGCTACAAAATTCGGGGCGCATATTACGTCTGTCTTCATAGATGATACACAATATACAGTATCTCAGTAGTTTTTTTAGCCGTATCTACTGTCTAATCGAACAAGCTCCAGTCATACCAATACCTCTTACCAAAGAAAAAACCATAATTTGTTTAAATCACTATGCAGATAGTAATAAAGACTGTTTAGATACGAAATAGTTTTCAAGACAGTGGTAAGATATACAACTTTAGACATTACAAACACTTATATTATACATGTACTGAGTATTTCAGTGTTCCAACAAACATGAGTTCTCAATTAGTCGATACTGACAATCTCCGGCACTGGCTCGTCGTTAACAAGCGATCATTATTTCTAACTGTCCTTTCAAAGCACTAGGTTTCACATGTGTTTTATTAAATGCCTATAACTTTCTAGATTTTTTATATAATATACTGTAGTTTGTGCATACGTGATTTGCTTTTTATGAAGGTAGTTGAATTTTAAGATTTTTCGGTTTGTGTTGTGTGTCCTTGATAAGATCTTCATAATGGAGATCGATTGGCAAGTGTAATATGCAAATACCTTACATTGTAAAGAATGAAAAATATTGAGAAAGTCCACTACGTTCAGAAAGTGCGGGTTTACATACCTTTGGAAACTTTGTGGAGAACACTCAGACATGCATTCTCACGATGTTTTCATTCACCGTTAAAGCAAGTGATGATTAATTTCTAATAGAAACATCATTTAGGAAAACAAGCAGTGTGTCAAGTTTACAATCCTCAGAACCCCATTTTAGAGGTCGAATAGATATATCTATCTCGGCTAGTAGATAGTGAATTTGATAGTAGGCATGAATTAATCTTGACGTATCACCTTTAATTTGATTAGACGCGTCTGAATTTTTCTTGGGTGTCTTTTGACGTTCATTTTTATCTTTTATTAATTATTATTATTATAACGATTTTATACTTATTTTCATAATATTAAATAAGGTTAAAGTACGAGACTACGTCGTTAATAAATAAGGCCACTTGATCCACATGTGGAACGCAACTACGATCAACTTTCGATCGGACTCTTCTTCTATATGGAATTGATTCCATATGTCTATAGGAGCAAGGGCTTCTAAATATATATTGCGTTTCATGTTCTTTTGTTATCTTTGTTTTATAAAAATGTGTTTGTACAAGATGAGGTAAGAAATGGGTATTAAAATAATAAAGGAGACATTGCGGCAAGGAGCAAAATATTTGCTTCTTCTTTCGACAATTAATGATTAGCTGTTAATTTGATGAAAATTCTCTTAATATAATCAAATAAAGTAAAACATCTAACTACGTTCAATTTATCGTTAAAATAATGACAAAGATTTCAACTTTTTTGTCATTTCTTTCCATTATCGTTCAGTTTCTCGTTATATTTATTTTTACCCGAACGACAGCGTCGGTAAAAGAGCATGACAGAAAATATATCGAGAATTATATCCGCGGGAATTATTGTCGTCGGAAAGTATTAGTTTTAATCGTCCCGACCCGACCTCGATTATTCATTGCGGCACGTCGCCCGTGCCAACTAATCCATGCCCATCCCTTACTTTAGGTGTACCCCTGGATTCTAGTTCCGTATTTTTTATTTTTCATCATCAACAACAGATGAAAACTTCTTCGGAGGGCCGACAAAACTTTCGTGGCCTAATCCCGTGGTAGCTGCGTTAAATTCCCGATTACTTTGTTACCGAGTTCGTAGCATATTTTTCAGGCAATCCTACGAGTTCCATTGTAGATTTAGTGGGGCGTCTGTTATCGTTAGTTGGCGAAGTTTGAACGCGATCGACCATCCGCGAATCTCTATCTAACTCTATAATCGATAGCACTCACAACTTTACAATTCGAGCGAGTCGCTCACATTTCATTTCTACCTCGCCGGCTCGCCGTGCAATTTGTAAATATGTCAAAGTAATAAAACTCGGTTCCCGTTCGAGTTTATAAAGAGATACTAGATAGTCCCAAGGTAAAATTACTTTCGGACTTTTATTGAGAAACTGTTCGAATCCTCGCCGTAACAAAGTTTCGACTGACCGACGTCCGGACGTCCAACTTCTACTTCTACTTGCGTTATTGATACGAGGTCCAGCGGGGACTCCGGCCTATAAAGCTGCAGATGCCGCACAAACGGCCCCAATACACGCGCATATTCCAATAAATAACCCAGAAGATTGTCTCCACTAACACAGACCCAATATATCATCCGTAGTTTATATCATGCCGGTGTCTTCTGACTTACGTAACTTTGCACCCCGGGAAAAGTAATATCTCGCGCAAGTAAATATGTAGTATAAAAAGCAACTTTGTTTTTATCTGGATACGTTTCCTCCCCACTCCGTCCATTTTGCGACTGTTGTCGTCATTCATCGTTCGGTACCCGTGCCGTACGCACGTGCCTATCTGATTTATGATCTTCTGAATAAATATCTCTGGATTCTTTATAGACGTTCTCTTTTCCATCTGTCCGATTCTAGTGATGAATTATCTAATACATAATATATTTTATGCTATCCGAATAAAAATTGATGGAATGGCGCTACATACATTTTTAAATCTTTTTATTTATTACCATTAAATAATTCATTTCTATGCAACAAATTCAAGATTTCTTGAATTTGTTCTATATACAATTCGTATTCTGACATATGTAACAAACTACTATACAGCTGCAACTTATTTATTTCGTGAATACCCGTCATATAGTAAAAAGTTAAATTATTTCAAATAAAAAAATATGTACACATTATTATAGTCGACTACAATTGAATATATTTCTAGGTCATACAAACTTAGTTTACATATATTATGCTGTAACAATAAATAGCGTTCGCAATTGCCAATGACGTCTGCGTTGCGGCAATTTGCAAAACGAATGCATACGTGTTGGTATCCCCAACATAAATTTCATAATACTAGTTCCCCAACATAAAATTTTCTTCTGCTGTTCTCTTTTCATATATAACAAATGTCATAAAATATTCAATAAAATTAAAATATACATATACATTATTCTAAGTTATACTTTGCATCATTTTTTCAAAATAAGATATACAGTCCAAATAATCTTCCACATTTTTCATTTGGTCCTTCGAGCCGTATTTTACCCAGCTTATTGTAACCTATGGAGTAATAAATTTAAATTAAACATTACAAATTACTGATAGCAAATTCTTTGATATACCAGATACACGTATAATGGTTCTAGTATAAGTATAAATATTATTTTATATGCTCTCTTGTTCATAGACTTAATAATACCAAAAACAATGAAAGTAATATTTGCTCTATTATAATGAAATCCAATAAACCGAAATCACTGACAGTTCGCAAATTCATTTTAGGAGATTTATATGTATATAGATTTATCTCAGCTAATATTAGTTACTAAACCTTTCTTTATACGGTGCCAAAATATAAAAGCTCATTTTAGTGAGATCTAAAATTGGAAACAAGTAGAGTAGGCAAAACTAATTGTTATTAATTTTGTAGCGCCCATTTCGTGAATTTAGAAGTTGTACCATTCAAACGGTGATGTATCATAGTTATAAACAACAAAAATACAACCCTCGTATTTAAGTTATTTCATTAATATATGAGAGTTGTATTTTGGTTGTACAGAATCGATTTATAGTTACAAGCGAGGTGGCTATGTTAGTTCCTCAAAAGTTGGAAAGCTTGTCCGTACACTAACAGGTTGCACTCCCTATTGGAGGCTTTATATAGATATCCTAAACGTTCGTTTGCCTTTTTAGTTTAAAAAATGAAACACGCACCATTTTTCAATCAATTAATAAATTAATCGGTCAATTAATCGATCGATCGATCGAACAATCAATCTGTTGATCGACCAAACAATCAATTTTACTTGCTGAGGTTACAAAAATGTCAAATGCCAAAATGTATGCTTATTCTGTCAGTGATGGACTTACGAATGCTTACAACTTACAAAAGATACATCGTACTTGCGATTACTCTGACAGTATAACCTCATAACATATTTATGGTCTTAAATAAATACCAAAATTACATAGACCCGCAAATAAACACTGCAACGTCAACGATTCCCACGTAAATATACAAACCGGTAAATATTTAGCCAATTATGATGAATATCTTTAATTAAGAGAATTTGATGCGTAATGTATACATTTTGGAAACCCACTGTTAATTGATATTGTGCAAAGTAACTAATAATTTTCCATGAACAATACACGAGCCTCATTCAAATTGTATGAAAGTTAAGCGATATTCGGAACTTTTTGGATTTAAAAATATCAATGGTCCAAAAAATATTTCTGGTCCTAAAATTCTTCAGCCTTCCGTTTCAGCTCGGGACCAGAATACCGCTATAGTATCTCTTGTCTGTCATAAGAGGCGAATATAAGGAGTACTCCAGGATCGAGTTTGTTAAGAATCAGGAGCTCGAACTCTTTCGACGTAGAGATCGAGCGTGCATCAAAAATATTGGTCGTTCTAAAATTTTATCCCTTCAGTTCTGTACTAGAATAGAGCTACTCTATCTCTTTTCTGTCATACAAGATGACTAAAGCAAGTATTCCGTAATCGGATGTGGCAAGAGTGGGAGCATCAGCTATATTGACGTATTGATCGAGCCTGCATAAAAATATTGCTTGTCCTGCAATTGCGTCCTTTAACACGGGACCAGAATAGCGCTATAATATCTCCTGTCTGTCATATGGAACTACTAAAAGAAATATTCCAGAATGAGGAATGGCAAAATTGGGATGTCCGAATATTTCGACGTAAGTACGTGGAATGGACATCGGTGAGAGTAATCACACAGGAGCATAAGAGCAAATCGGCGTCAGATACACCAGGGAAGCTCCCTTGAGATGTTGCCGATTGGAGCGTCATGCTTGAAAATCATCTGCTGCGGTCGGTCCTATGTATATGTACTTATGAAGGAAAAATTACAAACGAGGATGCAGACCATTAGAAGTAGTTTCCCGATCTTTTTAGCCTATGGGCTCACGTCCAACCTCAAACAGGACTGATGTCTTGCCTGACACCATGCATAGATGCGTGATAACTTATGAGGTAAGATGGTCGCCTCGCTTGTAGCTGACTACCAAATTTCTTCATCCAACACAAAAGAACAGCTTTATAGCGTATTATGAAGACTGGTACTTCCTCAATCAAATTATACTCCTATCACCTCTTGCTCATACAATCGTTTGCGATACGACAAACACCTAATACCTAGCACAGTCATTAACCAAATCTGAACAATTAATTAATTTCGATAGCTGATACTCGCACCTCAACAACAGATATTAATTTGTTCGAACAATTTTGATTTAGCGAATGAATTGGTGCCGCTATTAAAAACGGATTCATTAAGATTATTTCACTACTACCACACCATACCACACTTTTGCCGGATTAAAATCTGGGTCGGACTAATAAACTAGTTTAAGCCTCCGCATGTGTAGTGGTACCTATATTTCGAATTAAAATTAATTGGTTCGATATATAGGGGGTTTTACGGGTCGGGTAAATCGGTATCTACAACGTTCGATTGGGTCAGTATTCGTACCGATGTCGTAAATATACTGCCGTAAATGAGCTCAAGTGTGCGTAGCGACTGTTTTGTAAATTTGAAGCAACGTTGAGCAGGGTCGGAATTTGGATGGGTGACCGTTAGTGGCAACTTTTCGGCTTCGGACGACACCTTAATCTGTTGATATAAAGCCTGATTTCATATATTTACATGTTGTTTGTTTTTTCTGCACTCTGACTCCACGGACCTGTTAATATAACTTCAGTGAATATTTAGAAGCTTGCCTTTCCAACCGACAATACAATAAAAATAAATTGATATAGTTTTAGACTCTTCCAATAACTTTAAAGCCTATTATCAGATTAAAATGCCTTTCAAATGGATATTTAACATTACTTTTTTATGTGAGAAGCAAATGAACATGCAAACCACCTGATGTTAAGCAGGCGCAGCCCATAGACATCCACGAACAACCACAAACAGTACCGAAATCCTATCTGAGCTCGAACGTAGATGCGTTGCTACTCCTAAGGACTAAGATGGTCGCCTCGCTTCAAAATGTAGCCGGCAACCGCATCTCTCCAACAGAAATATAAGTAATGCTTTACGGGGGATTATGAGGACGGTGGTGGTACTTCGCCGGTAGAACCGGTTCTCCCACCTTTAGCTTATTTTTTAATCTATCGTCCAGGTAGCAGTATATTTGCCGTAAATAATTCATAAGTGAGTCTCCAACTCGATATGAGAGTGAACCGTACCGTGGCCGAATAATGTTTATTTGACACACCCAGCTTTCCTCGACTTCTGATCGACGTAAAGTCAATGGATACGCATTATTTGAGGTGACCATCTTAGTCCTCAAGAGTATTAACGCTTCCGCGTCCATCCTTAAATAGAACTTGCGTTCTGTTTGAGATTGGACGTGGTTGTCCATGGGCTGCAGTGACCACTTAACATCAGGTGGCCTGCATGCCCGTTTC
>DWON01010620.1:0-10663 GCA_018251015.1 Phocides pigmalion okeechobee
AACTAATTTAAGTAAACCCCCAACCAAAAGACATTAGGGGGGGGGGGGGGTGTCCGTGCCCATGCGGCATGGTCCCAAGAACGCTAGCTGCGTTCCCGCGTTGAATAGCAATCGCAATTCTATCTCTATATCGGTTATTTAGTGTTATTGTTTAAGATATTTTGTTCATTGTTCATATTGATTGAATAAATTACATAAAACAATTATGGCAAAGTTAAAAAAATCTAAATCCTATTGATCCATGTTTTAAGTAGTCGATATTTCGCGAGTTTTTTTTCAAAAGGTTATTTTTTACAGAAATATCCTAGATAGTACACGCTCTTTAGAATTTTTCAAAAATACATCAAAAAATTTAAAGCTTCGAGTACTTTATTGTTTGTGTCCTAAGGTTTAGCTACAGAACCTTAAGTCTATTTTCATTAGATTGTTGTAATCGTTTTATACCTGGATTGTTATATTGTATACGTAGGCTGTACATATACAATGTAGCCTTAATTAACTAGCTACAGCCTTCAGCGATACTCGATAGATTGGTCTCATAAAACGACCGGCAGAAAATTCTATTTGCTTCCGTGTCTATGGGAATACTTAGTAAAAAATAAATACTTAATTCAAATTTTAACGAACAAATAACAGGATTGGCATCCATTTACTATCTCTAAAGAATCCAATTTAATACAAAATTTGAATTAATTCGGGTTTTCTTAAGTGTATGAAGAAGTCTAGTCACACGCATAAAGGGCCTTCTAGTGATGATCGAATGTTGAAATTCTGAACACATAATATCAATGCAAAGTAAAGTAAAGTGATTGACAGACCCAGAGATTAACCCATAAGCGAATCCGAGAACTTAGAATCCTGAAATTTCACAAACAGGTACTTTATATAGCGTAAGTAAGCACTAAGAAAGGAGTTTTGAACCACTGAACGGGTAAAACAAGGGTTGAAAGATTGGGAGTAATTTTGCAATGACGACTATTGCGCGAAATTTCTCGCGGAAATTCGCTCGCGTTTCGTTCGTTCGTTTCGTTTTCTACTCTTAGTTTTCTACTCAAAAGGTCCTCTACCATTGATCAATATTAATTTGATGCTACGCAAATGAGGTTACAGAGGTCAAACGTTGCATGAAACCAGATTGTAGCGAGATGTGAACTAGGCCCTTTACAAATGGTCGATTTTGAACCATTTCGAACATATTTTACTATGCAACGAGTACTCACGATTAACGCTTTAATTTTTCCATATTTCAAAACCAGTTCCATGGATTCTAATAAAAGTTAAGTTGCAATGGTGGGTAGAATCTGTTGACAATTTAAAATCTGCTAAAAAATGTGTCCTACCTGGCCGAAATCGAAAACCCGGTTAATAAACACGAATCAATCGCATGCACTCAGTCGCTGCGTGAGTCTGCGAGCCGCCTAACTCGCCGAGATGTTCAGATACAACCGATTTCATGTCCACACCACAAATGTCCAGCTCATTAACGTATTTACGTGCAAGCGCAATGTTAATTGGCATAATAACTACATTGAGTCGCGTGACACTTATCGGAAGCAGGGGCGATATTCGCAGAAACCCGCCATAAATTAATATTTCAGCAAAATCTGATCGCTGCAATGAGAGTTGTGAATTTATTAAGATGTCTGTTCTGCCGCCTAAAGGTTAACGCTGTATCTGCATCTATTGAAGTTTTGTTGTTCATTAAACGTGCTTTGTACTTATTTTTGTATTATTTTTATTTATCATATGAGAAAAGTGTAAACTAGCTTGCAGACCACCTGTTGTTAAGTAGTCGCTGCAGCCCATGGACGTCTACATGCAACCTCAAATGAGCCTTAAGTCCTATCTGAACTAATACGTTGATGCATTGATGTTGAGGACTAAGATTGTCGCTTTGAGTATAGCCGACAACCATACCGCATGGGCACGAACTCCCTGTAGATTGTTTAGGTTAAGCTTTGATTATAATTAGTTTTAAGGTTTTGATTATTATAAAAGGTTTATATTATTTAATAAGGTTTTCATTATTGTAATCAACATCATGTGTAAATTCAACATTATGTGTAAATATTTTTTTATGTTTTTTAAAATACTAATCCAAAAATTAAAATAATGAACCCTGATTACTAAACTTTACTAAAGTTATAATTATTTTTTTCAGGTAAGACCATTCTTCAGTGACTTCACTTCAACTTCAGAAACATCTGACTAAAACTTCTGAAGAATAAGTATGTATTCAATATTCGGGACTATTGCTATCATGATAAAAGACATAGGGCATATATGAATGAAGGACGTCGCCGGTTTTGATATTTTTGGGACGACCGGTTTTGATAAAACTTCAATTCTGATTGAGTTTAGACGTAGATGAACATATCACAAATCTATCGGAAAAGAAGTTTAAATTAGTTATCAAACAAACATTGTGTAAAAAGGCGTATTATAGAGCCAGTGATTATCTAAATGATAAACTCATATGGTCTGAAACGACTTCAGCTCCACTTGCTCCGTTAATTTATGTTATTATTTGTAAATCACATTTTAAAGATAAAAACATGTTTGTTTTGGAGTTTCTTTCGCCGACTCTTCTCCAAAACGAAAGACCTTACGAGTCGGTGGTAGTTTGTTGACGTTCAAAAAGAGTTCTGTAAAGAATCTACTTTGAATAAAAATATTTTGATTTTGATTTTGATGTCCATGGGTAGCAGAGACCATCAAACGCAAGCTACTCTCCTCACATGAAAACAATCTATCAGTAGACTTGAAGCAACATTTCTAATGAAATCAAATCAAATTATTTATTCACACGAATACAGATTTAATTATTAGTATTAAAACATTTTGTATTGTGATCTATATTCCGCCTTAACTGGCATGCAAATTGTAAATAAGTATAATATGGCTATACAAGTCAAACTAGTTAAAAATTAAGTCACATGATAATCATAATGATACACATTAAATCGTGTTATTTTCTAAAATTCTCTGACAGAATATACATATATACATAATATAAAATTCTCTAATAGAATATACATATACGCTTTTTGTAACAAATACTTCAAATTATGAACCTTATATATATTCTATGACAATATTCCATTAGAGAATTTTACGAAAGTTTTTTACGAAGAACTTTACAGACCAGTTTACGAACTCACGCTCACCTAGAGCATGAGTTCGTAAACTAGCCTGTGATGTTCACCACCATGTGATAAGTACCACAAAATATTTTTGCGCATCATTTAACTTTTCATTATCCGCAATCTTACCTTAAACTTAAGTCTTCATTAACTTAACGTCTTTACCGCACTGACATGCCCTTCACCTTTCCGGTAATTTATCAGTCTTACAGTCTGTAATCGCTTACACTTACCCACTTACGACTAAAGCGAATCCACTACGGCTCTTAAAAGGTACAAGCGATTTTCGCCAAATTATTAGAGCATAGAGTAGTTAATCTACTATATCATATGATTTTAAATTGAGTTTCGCCGTTACCACGAGCCATGTAACTGGTTCGAAATATCGGCCATTAAAAAGCGTTAACCGTGAGTACCCGTCATATAATACAATCTAAAATAACATAAATAAATTTTAATATAACGGATACTTACAATCAACGCTTTTTAGATTTTTTAATGTAAGAGAGCAAAAGAGCATGCAAACTACCTGATGTTAAGTAGTCGCAGTCCACAGATATTCGCGTCCAAAACACGATTAATCCTATCCAAGCTCGAACGTAGATACGTTGCTACTCTGAGGACTAAGATGGTCGCCTCGCTTCAAAGTGTAGGCAACTGCACATCTCCAACCGAAACACAAGTAATGCTTTACTGCAGATTATGAGGGTTGATATAAATAGGATTGATTATGAAACAAATTTAGAATATTGTATTATTTGGACGAGCTGTCGTCAACAAATGTTTTTGACAGTTACAGCTATAGTTTGAAGGGGAAGAACCACTCCAACCTTCATAATCCGCCGTAATAACTCTAAATTATCGTTTTAAACTTACGGATGCCAGTCATACTGAAAAACGAGACGACCGTTTTACTCCTCAGGAGTAGCAACGAATTACGAACGAACTCAGATTAGATCTAAGTTTACGTCGCTTGCCATACAAAAAATCATGTATTTTGTTATTAATTTCCCTATCAAAATTTAGCATAAAACACGTAGGTATGCAGTTGTCTCGCCACGCTACCTAGAAGAGCCATCTCATCACTCCAAGCGTACCCACAGTATGCAAATGGTATCTTATCGAGCCCCCCGCGTGGCCTGCTTTACAGCGGTTGTGCAAACAAATTATTACCTTCCTAGATAAACTTGTTCGTTTTACAGGCCGTTTCCACTTGTTGGATGTCGCACCCGTACTTTTTATATATATGTATAATTCTTCTGTGCGTTTGTATGTCATTACTACTTCTCCTTGGCTAAATCGTTTTTAATGAAATTAAAGTGTGTCTTCAGGTGGCTCCGAGAATGGTTTACATTTACAATTCGGTTCAATTTAAATTGGTTATTTCATCACGTTTTATTGCATTGTTTATTGTTGTCTGTTCGTACCTGTCATATAGGTACCGTTCAGAAATTAATTAATGAACTAGGAAGATATCATACACTATGGAATTATGAAAACCCGTATCATGTTGATCCAATTGTTTGGTCTGTCATTTACTCTTATTTTATTTCCATTTTAGTTTATGATCAAGTCGTGTTTTTGACATTTTGACAAAACAATGTCACGAAAATTAATTGATTGAAAATTTCTGAACACACCGTTAATATTTGACAGTAAATAAATATTTTATTCGTACATAATGGTTTTGGGTATTTGGTATTTTCTTTTGGCTGTTTGTGAATTTTTAGCTATTGAACGTTGACTCATTATTTAATTCTATGACGTTACGAAGTTTGTCGGATCAGCTACTAAATATATACACATATAAAAGAGTAGGTGACTGACAGACACAAAGATCTGCACAGTCGAAACAGCTGAACCTAGAATACTTTACTTTTAACAGAAAGGTTCCTTGTATAGAATATAGAGAATAAAGTATGAATCAAAAATTGATTTTTGCTTCTTAATATGAAGGTAATCTATACCATTTGTTCCATTTTTCATATATAATATTTACATATATGAAATAAATAAAACAATCAGGCAATATTTCGAAATAAAAAAAACATTGCAAATCGGTTATTACATGTTATAATGATTAAATGAGTAATAGGGTAACAGAAAATTTAAAATCGAATCTACTTTTTTCTTTTTCAATAAGTGTAGAGGGTAATAAAATGTATTTCGCCGTTCAAACATGGTTATTAAGTTTATATTTCCTACTTTAAAATGAGAAAGTGATAGTTTTCGGACTACTGGGGACTATATAGCGTATAGCGTACTTTTAACATTTAGGGGCGCTAAGTGTGTGCACTCCCACCTTTACGATTCAACGTAATTCTGCTAAGTTTTAAACATTATTCGTATTTCTATATCCGCTATTCTCTCTTACAATACAATTAGTAACCTTAAACCTTATTACAATATGCATAAAAGCGAAAATGTGCCTTTGCCACACAGATTCAGGCATTAAAATTGTATTTTCAACCTTATGATACAGATAATAAAGAATTAACGAAATGTTAGCTTTCAAAGTTATGACATGTGGTTTCTTGGTTCCACAGACTATTCATCTGCAGTCTTTATGGTATTGTTTGTCTGTGGGCTGCGCTTTATTGTTGAAGTATGTTGGGTTCCTGTTCGGAATTTGAAATTTGAACGCGGAATTTAATTTAGCGCTTAGATTTTATTCTCTCCTGGTACTTATGTTTTTTTATTACTAGTTCGCTTAAGATATTTTTTTAAGTAGTATTATAAGTGGCCTTTAATCCTCATCAAAGTATAATCTCAAACTGACTATGTTTTTGATTTTTTTTTATGTGAGAAGAGAAGTAAACGAGCATGCAATGTATGTATGCACCATGTACAACCACAAACACGACCGAAATCCTAGCTTAGCTTGAACGTAAATACGTTGCTACTGCTGAGGACTAAGATAGTCGCCTCGCTTCAAAGTGTAGCCGGCAACCACACCTCTCCACCCGAAATACAAGTAATGCTTTACGGCGGATTATGAGGCCGGGCGGTATCTCCTCATTCGAACTAGTTCTGCCACCTGTCAAAAAACTATTTTATTTTTTATGACCGCATGAAACCCCGTTGCGTATTTTAAAAGATTTTAGCATAGAGACGGGGCGGGAAGCGATTGTTTTATACTATGTACAGATACACCAATACCAATAAATATTTAATATCATAGACAATCGAACAACGAATTTCCTGTGACAAACTTGTCTACCTACAAGTCGAGAGACTTGTTTATTGTGTTGTTTACATTTTTTATGTGAGAAAAGTAGTAAACGAGCGTGTAAAGCGTCTGATGTTAAGTAAACGCTGCAGCCCATTTAGATCCAAATTTAGCTTCAAACAGGACTATATATAATAAAATATACTTCTAATATACTCTAGAAGTATATTTAATTCTAAAAGAGTAGCTAATGAGTGAGTTGAGTATCTGATGTTAAGTGAACACTGCAGCCACATTTAACCTCAAGCAGAACGACGTTCTAATTAAGATAGTGTAAATCCATTGCTAGTGACAAACTCGTCTATTTACAAGTCGAGAGACTTGTTTACCATTTGTGTTTCAAGAAGAATATACTTAAAGTATATTTTATATTAAACGAGAAGCAAACGAGCGTGTAGGGCGTCTGATGTTAAGTAAACGCTGCCCATTGACACATTTAGTTTTAAACAGGACTGAAGTTTTGATTGATATTGGAAAAAATCGTTGCTAGTGACTTGTCTAGCTACAAGTCGAGAGACTTGTTTACTAGTTGTGATTGAAGAAAATTATATTAGAAGTATATTTTATATTAGAAGAGTATTGCTTAGCACTAACATGGTTGCTTTGCTTCTAATTGTAACCATCAACCGGATACCGAAACTAACACTTAGACTGCGGCGTTTATATATTACATCGAGTATTGCGGGAGGCGGCACTAAACCAGAGCTCTTTTCACTCGACCGGAGATGCACCTACAATTCAAACAAATATTACATTTTTTAGCATTAGTATAGCATCTACGAAAGATGTAATGTCCGCCTCCATTCTTGTAGCGTCAACGGAAACACAACACTTGTGTTCGCTCGTAATCCATACAGATTGGTATATACAACACAGGTATTTACAATCCGCAAGCACGTTACACCTCACATTATACAGCAGTGTTGTACCCCAAAAAGGAAAGTGTTAAAAAAAACTTAGCGGATTATAAACGGTGGTACCTTCCCGACGAAGTACTACCTATTAAAGCCTCGACAATTTTACGCGACGTATATGATAAACGACGGTACAATACTATTTAATCGTTATATCATAGACAGATGTAACAACGAATTTCCTGCGACAAACTTGTACGGCAACCAGTCATCGGACTTGTTGATCATTTTTCATTCTTCTTTCGGGTCGGCATGACTGGTTATTAAAGGGTAGTGTGGTTAAGGAGTTAATTGGAGAGGATTAGTACGGGGTGAAGGGAGTTAAAGGAAAAGTGGGAGTAAGTCATGCCGTAGTGGAAATATTGGTCAATCAGCGTAGGTGGATGAAGACTGATTGTCCAGGGTGCGCTGGCGGACATGTGACGTCGCGCCACTCGAGGAGGCTCTTTCCACGCACCCCATTTTTCATTCAAGTTATTGTTTATGCCAAAAGCTGTTTTTTCTTTTTTTATATAAAATTGTAGTAGTAAATGCAATATTTAATTTAAAAAAATGTTTAAATAGGTTATCTTATAATTATTTTTGGTCATTAGCTCAGTTACAGTGTAACTTCACGGCTTTACTTTACTTTCCCGTATTTACACTTTACTTTTCTTTCACTTATAATTATGTGAGCTACAATAACGTAAACTATAAAAAAATGTGATATATTTAATTTATTTATATTTTAATTACGACACTAAATTTAATACAACTACTAATTAAATTATTACTAACGTCAAACATCATATCACTACTTCAAAACAAAAGGGCCACAACGCGAATAGACTTAATTTTACAGGAGAGCCATTTAAAGTCTTCAAAATCAGTTCTTGTATAATTGCTCTGTAATTTTAAAAATAGGTGTTATACATTTTTAGAAAGATATTTTTATTCTGCTTTTAATGGTTGATTCGGATATGTGACCGACAAAATTTGAATTTTTACAATGAAAAGGATTTTGAATATGTTTGACTTGTGGCCCTTTTGTTTTAAAGTAGCGATATATCATCTACTTTTCATGTCGCAATTGTTAATTTATATTATAGCCCATAGATACTCCTGGGAGTAGTTGTCTATATTACAGGCTAACGCCCGGTTTAGACAGCTCAAGATCATAATGTCCTAATCAGCTATAATAAAATTAAATGCCATTTTTAATCCTTGTATAATGATGCATAACAAACAATGTGTTAGCTGTTGGTGGTGAATAAATAAATATTATTATTATATTATTACTAAAAATCAGTAATGAACTACAAAATTATGCAAACGATTAATTTGTTTTTCGCGTAACATAAAAACATTTCCGTTCCTATAAACAAATTAGTGTCTGAAATAACGAGACGAGTTCCGATTGAGTTCCGATTGAATCTTATCGAGAAAGCCTCAATCGGATCGTTCAATCGATCCTTATTGTCAACGTTGATGTGGCAACATCGATCTTGTGTACTTAAAATTCAGTCGTATTACAATACCATAAAGTAGAATTTTGCTTGTGTTGTATTTTCTTTTATGTTGGAAATGTAGCAAACGAGCGTGCAGGCCTCATGTTAAATGGTATCTGCAGCCTATGGATATGTACGTTCAAGCTGTAAACAAGACGAGTTCTGCGTGACATAGATGCGTCACTACGGTAGGACTGAGATGGTCGCCTCGCTTGTAGCCGTAGCTGGTAGCCGCACCCGTACAAACAAGCTGATTTACGACGGATTATGAGAGTGATGATGTAACCTGCCTGTTCTGTTGTTCTACCTTACAAGAGCTGCGTCTAGAATCCTGTAATTATTCGAATAGGTCTTTGTATGAAGCGCAATTAAGCATTAAGCAAGGAATTTTGTAATTTCAACCTCTAAGGTTCTCTACACTTCCAGATACTTCTCACCGCACTGCGCAGGTCGTCGCGCTACCTCAAAAGGGGGCGTCCTACTCCGATTGTCTAAACGCGGTCTCCACTGCAACAGTCTACTTCAACGACTATCTTCTAATCTATTTATCGTCCCTTCGACAAATTAGATCTACCCATTGCCACTTCAGATTTTGCCCTTTGGGCTGTGTCCGTCTTTGGTCCTCATGCGAATTCCTTTATTACAAATTCTATCCGTTGCATGTTTTATTGTATTGTAAAATTGACTTGCGTTCGAGCAAAGCAGCGGGACAGAGCTATTCGTGTATAAAATAACCGCTGTCAATGCGCATTGCCGTCAGAAAAGTAACTCTTAGGTTTAACACTAAAACCCCAAGTTATCTTTCCGAGCGCTAAACTAAAAACCATTCAAAAATGATCTGTATTCCCTTCAATTAAGATTTAAAGATTTAATTGCCGATTGAATCAATAATTTTGCATGCAAACCGCTGAAACCCGATGCTTCGCAGTGGCAAGGGATTGGATACATTCGGCGTAAAGGAACTGGTGATATGATCGTGTTCAACCCGATTTGTACCTTACACCATTGCGATAGAGTTTAATTTTCATTGAACATAAGTTTAAAGTTTAATCTCTTCAGTGATAACCTGTACACGGCTATTGGATTCAGGTTTCGTGTTTCAGAGGAATATCAATCGTATGTCTATGTGTTATGGTTGATAATCGATTGGACGTGAACTTGTGAATCGAATTGCTCGGTCAAACTTCAATAAACACGAGGCTTTGATGGTATTTTTATGAGAAAAAGTAATGGAAGTGCATAATTTGCAAATGTTTAATATCTTTATGTTATCAGTTGGTGCGAAAGTCGTCTACTCAGTTCCATGACCTTAAGTTTATCAATAATACCTTCTTATAGAGGTAGCTAAGCTGTTATGTACACATATATCACCTATAGAATAATAGGGACCTATGTAGAATATTATTTGATAAATTTTAAAGGTGGAAGAACTGTAGTTAGAGCGGAGAGGTACCACTCCGCCCTCATAATCCGCTGTAAAGCTTTATTTGTGTTTCGGTTGGAGAGGTGCGGTTGCCGGCTACACTTTGAAGAGGTCCGCCCATCTTAGTCCTCAGTGGCAACGTATCTACGTTCGAATTCAGGTAGGATTTAAGTCCTGTGGTTGTTCGTGGATGTCTATGGGCAGCGATTACTTAACATCAGGTGGTTTGCATGCTCATTATATAGGCAGAGGATTATTCTGTCTATTCAATAAGGTAATGTTGCCTGTGTTTTGGGAACTCAAAAGATAGTCTCTGTCCAAAAGACAGCAAATGGGTCTCAATATTCAGCTCTTAATATTTAATTAACATACTTTATATTAATATATTTAATTTATTTATTGTATTTTTGCCACCCTCAAAACCCGAAGAAAGCAACATGTTCTTCATGTATTGTGTTTCGCTTGCC
>DWON01010621.1:0-10662 GCA_018251015.1 Phocides pigmalion okeechobee
AAGAGTAAGAAACGGGCATGCAGGTCACCTGATGTTAAATGGTCACTGCAGCCCATGGACAACCACGTCCAATCTCAAATAGTACAGAAGTTCTATTTAAGGGAGGACGCGGATGCGTTCCTACTCTTGAGGACTAAGATGGTTTCCTCCAATAATGTGTATCCGGCAACCACACCTTCCCATCCGAAACACAATACATGACGAACATGTTTCTTTACGGCGGGTTATGAGGGTGGCGGTGGTCCGCCCCGGGCGAGCTCTACCGGCTCTACCACCTTTCAAGTGTACCGGGTATGTAATGTATGTACCGGGAAATCACGATTAACTATGTTTAATTGCTGATATTTCGAACTAGTTGCACGGCTCGTGATCACGGCTAATCAATTAAATGTCGGTAACACTGAGTGAAGATATTTCTTGGTTCTCAACTTTGGAGAGAATTTGAAAAAGACAGAAGACGGTTCTTTAAGGAGGCACTGTTTGTTATTTTATAACTGGGTCTGAACATTGTATTTTTAGTATAAATGTTTTTTTATTGTTAAATTTACATACTTAACACATTTTCGTGATAAATTCACATTGGTTTTTTCAAAAATAATGCAAAGTGTATAATGGAAATAAAGTTTGATTTATGATATATATATATTATTTCTCAACATATAACTAAATAAACTTATTTTGTACCTGTAGTCTCATTCTGTAGTTGTAGGGAATACCAGGATCTTGACCTAAGCCATAAGGTAGAATATATACGGTTCGATGGAAGAAGTACTACCGCCATACTTATTTGTAGCGGGAAGAACAAACAATGCATTTATGATAAACATCAGGAGAACTCTTCGGCGTCCGGTAGAGGGCACAATTAGGTACAATTTAGTCCCCAGTAGCTACATATTTTATTATGACCTCAAATTGGATTGCAATAGAACATTTAAGTCCTAAACAACACACTTCATGTATAAATCTTCTCCATTTGGAGTCGTTTACAAATGTTCATGGGCATCAGATGGATTGCACACTCGTTTGTTACGTCAGATTCCTAAAAACACTATTGTTTCCAGGATACGGTCTGCTTGAAGTACGGCTTCCGGACGTCGATGTGCACCACATAAGCAATCCTCTCTTGGGAAGGGCTATTTCCATCCCGAAGGACTTCAGAGACACCCTCAGGAACTGCCACATAATATTTCCGAATGGAGTAATGTACGAAGCATACCCGACTGATAACATCGCTCACCCTAATGCGTGGTTTGCACGTGCTGTCCAGCCTTTCACCGCCTGTGCTGTGGGTTTCCGCGGAGTTGGCGTCGACTTCAGTGGAATCTACGAGCTGATATCAACAGTGGTCTACAGAGATGATAACACCATTATTGTCACCAGGCAGAGGTTCAACATAACAATAACATTGTCGGATATGAACAACGCATAAATACACGTGTGAACCTGTTGGCGTTATGACGTCATCGACGAAACCTTCATTTGTTCGTCATACTCTTAAATTTTTTTGAAATTTTGTTTTGATTTCTGACGTTTTTACAGTAACCGAAAATATAAATAAACAGTATAAATGTTTGATTGAAATTTTAGTTAATTTTCTTACGACGTTGACTTTTTACACAAGCTAATAGCTTGGATTGAATTTTTTATTTTATATACTTTGAAACAACAAACATACGACCATCGGATTTCACACTAAGCAGAGCCTGCACCATTATCATCAGACAAGGACTAAGCGTACACATGTATATTTCAAAATACATATTCGTACAGATAATTTACACGGACATACAAAAAACTTTGCGCTCATCACAAAAATATTTGATGAATATTTATCATGAAAATACAGTGGCCAAGCATATAACGACATATGGAAATGAAATCTAAGTTTAAGATGATCTTTTAGTGAAATGTAAAGACGAAGGTAATCTTTCAGGAGTTACGCATTTACATACACCCCTAGAAAAATCTTACTTCTTCGAGATTGGATGTAGATGGACTGCATGTTTGTTTGTTTCTTTTATTACATTAAAAAATGAGTGGTATATATGTTCCTTTCCTTTTTAAATTTATAAATAATAAATATGATTTAATATTATTATTATCCTTTTCATCAACCTATTTCTATAATTAAATGAAAAAAATATTTATTTTATTATTACCTACAAATTTTCTCCTTATCACAAATTTGCGATGACAGTGTAACATTTTTAAACTTATGATATTCTAAATAGAGCACAGATGACGTAACTATTAGAGCATGTGTGGTACAGGTTAAATATTGCAACAATTCGTGTAAATGAAAGGTAAAAAAATATAAACTACACGAAATGATCAAGTTTAGAAACTTAAGAAAATGGGAAACTGTATATTTTTTATGTGAGAAGACTAGCAAACGAGGATGTAAACCTGATGTTAAGTATTCGCAGCCCATAGACATCTACGTACAACCACAAACACGACCAAAATCTTATCTGAGCTCGAACGTAGATGCGTTGCTACTCCTGAGGACTAAGATATTCGCTTTGCTCCAAAGTGTAGCCGGCAACCGCACCTCTCCAACCAAAACACAAGTAATGCTTTACGGCGGATTACGGAGGCGGCGATCGTACCTCCCCGATCGAACTATAGTTCTGCCACCTAAAAATATAAAATATCTCGGATTGTCCACCATCGTTGCTAACAGATAATGTTATGTTATTCATATTAAGAATTGCGCAATGTTTAGCGAAATATAGCGCAATATCGTAGATCATGGTTTTATGTCTCAAGTCTTTTTAAGTACAAATATTTCTAAAATTATCTACCGTTTCAAATTAAGGAAAATGTTTATATCAAGTTTGTGAATGCTACTTTTTCCTCATCGTTTTATGCGATCATAAAATTCCAATAATGCGAAGACCGGTCTTATAAAGGTGAAGAAACTCTTTAAGCGTTCCATTGTCAGTTCCGCCTCCATACAGAGCGGTCAGATTGAGTTTAATTTCGCACTAAAATAGTGGATGCTTGACAAAATGACTTCCATTTTCTATGTTATTTTGCTCTTCGTGTGTGTAACTCTAGGTTTGTAAAAAAGATATATATTTTAAAATTGTTTTTATTGACTAATCAAATAGATTCTAGAATATGATATTAAATTCTTTAAATCAAATTATAAGTGAAATAATATTGAACTGTTGTGTGTAATAAAAAATAAAGTTTTTAATCAAAGCTCTTTATTTGACAAGTTTTGTAGTCTAATCATATGTGGCCGGTTTGATTAAATTTTACAAAATAAAAAAGGTGGGGGAACTATAGTTCGACTGGGGAGGTAATCCACCACCACTTATAATCCACCGTAAAGAATTACTTGTGTTTCGGTTGGAGAGGTGCGGTTGTTGGCTACATTTTAAATCGAGGCGACCATCTTAGTCCTCAGGAGTGGCAACCCATCTACGTTCGAGCTCAGACAGGAAAAATTCTGTCTGAGCTCGACTAAAAACTCGTGTTAGTGATTGTACGTAGATGTCTATGGGCTGTGACTACTTAACATCAGGTGGTTTGCATGCTCGTTTGCCACTCTTCGCACAAAAAAAATATTTCATTGTATTGGATATTAACATATGAGGAAAATAGCATGCAATAATAATAGGAAGGAGTGTCTGTATAGTGAATGTTATAAATATTCAGTACTATCGCTATACGGCCACACATGGTGAAAATATGAAATTATTATAAAATGGATAATATGTAATGCGGTAAATAATTATTTTCTCCAAAAAATATTAATATTTTTAAAACGTATCTACGTTGGTTAAAAATATTTTTTTTCGTTAAAATTAGTTATATTTCGTGGATTGTTTGGAATTTGGAATTCTAAGTTTATTTTTCTATTACAATTACAGAGAAAAAATCCAAAAGAAACAGAAAAAATAAATTTTCAAGTTTTGTTTTTTACGTAAGTCATTTCCGTACAAAATTATATAAAAATTTCAATGTATTTTTGTGTCTTTCAGCGTGCTCTTCAGTTTCCAAGTCGACTGTAAATCAGACAGACGCAGCTCAGAAAAAACTTTTCAACAATATTTATGGGATAAAGCGTGTGAACTGACACCTCTCGCGGACGCAATAATGGTTGACTCACCCAAATTAGTCGTATTTGTGGAAAATGTAATTATGTACCTCATGATGAACGTTCGACACCGCCATGTGGGATAAATGTTAATAATTTATTCGAGTGTCAATTAACCGTTAAAGTAATGAGAGATTGTCAGTTTTAACAAATTATTAAATTGCGTGGAAAGGTATTCATGTGATGAGGACAGGACTATTCAAGAGATGAGAATAAGACTGTCCATGAGATGAGAACAGGGCTGTTCATGAGGTGATAAGAAAAACACGATGCTTAAGAATATGTGCGAAATTTATCAATATTGTTTATATTTGGTATATAATAATATTATTAATATCTTAGGTTAAGTTGTATGTATACAATTATTAAAATATTAATTATAAAATGTTTTTTTTTTTTTGTTATTTCATTTCAATCCCAATTTATATATTATTTGACTTTTGACATTTTGTTGAGATAGAAATAAATCATAGCTAGGTAAAAAATGTAATTTTAATGTTTTATGCGTACGATATAATTGTATATTTTGCTTCGCTCGGACGTAATTTTTCAATTTACTACCACTATTTTTCTTTCATACATCCAGTCATTACCTAGTTGTAAACACTAACAATTAGAAACGTGTATTTAATCACTCGACTAATTTATGAAAAAAACTTATCTTATGTACCAAAAACTTTTTTCTTACTATCTCAACAACAAAAGGGGTTATCTGCCCTTAAGAACTAAGTTCAAACGTCATACATTCTCACAACATTCAAATTAGAATCAGTCGCGATGCTAAATCCTACTGAGGTGTTAAATGTCTCACACTCAACCGCAAGACACTAATTACTCATGAGATGCGGAACAGAACTACTAACAAATTAATAGTTTACCGTTGAATCTGTCGCAGCTAGAACGTCCCCAGTCACTTAGAACTATCTAATGACATTAACAACGGCCACAGAAACAAGTGGATTATCTTAATTCTCAAGATTAGTAAAACTACCATCGATTTTGCGGATTTTAAAAATAAAAAGACACATATTTTTGTATCAAGTGTAATTTACTAATTTTAACGCTGTAAAACTACTTATTTACATTTAAAGGTGGTGGAGCCGTTAGATCTCGCCCGGGGCGGCACCACCGCCACCCTCATAACTCGTCGTAAAGCTATATGTTATTCATGTATTGTGTTTCGGTTGGGGAAGTATGGTTGCCGGATACACATTATTGGAGGCGACCATCTTAGTCCTCAGGAGCATTACGCATCCGCTTCCATCCTTAAATAGAACTTCTGTTCTGTTTGAGATTGGGCGTGGTTGTCCATGGGCTGCAGCGACCACTTAACATCAGGTGGCCTGCATGCCCGTTTCTTATTCTTTCACAATAAAAAAACTGCTATTATAAATCTTTAATCGTAAGTACCAGTTATATTACAAAATTATTGTCACTAAATGTGTATTCTTAACATTTTTATTTATTTTTTGATGTGTCATATGTTGTCGTCGCCATTAATTGTCCCGGCATTCAAATAGCAATAATTTTTATGATTACGATTTTAAATGTCACAGTTTTTAGCATGTTAATAAATAAAAAAAGTTTTTCCGTTGGTCTCAGAAGATCTAAGAAGAAGTGTGGATTGATAGACTTCATATGCCTTGCCAACTTCATGTAGAACTCCTGAACATGCAAGATTCCTCACATTGCTTTCTTTCACCGCGAGATCGAGTAACAATTCAAACACACGCCAAATGAAGACTAATGAAGTTTAACAAAATACGTAACTGTTACCAATTAGAACAGACAATTGGGCGTCATTAGTCCAATATATACGCCCTAAATCAGAACTCATTCCATTTGATTAGGTATGTGTTTGCGTAATTAATTGTCAATGTGTAGTGTACAGTAATCATATCAACCAGAAATCACGTTTACAAGTTATTCAGCAAATTAAATGAGGGTTAATCGTTCTAAATATGTGCGAGTACATGTCTATGTGTGTTTGTACAACCTAATGAAACACAGATGAAGCGATAGGCAAAAGTACTAAAAATTATAGAAAATGGTATTATTCATTGTCAGCTTCTAAGTTACATATTTTGCAAATAAACGCGACGTACAGACATACATAATACTCCCCTGCCTTCATAATCCGCCGTAAAGTATTACTTATGTTTCGGTTGGAGAGTTACGGTTGCCAGCTACACTTTGAAGTGATGCGGCAATCTTAGTCCTCAGGAATAGCAACGTGTCTACGTTCGAGCTCAGACAGAATTTCGGTCGTATTTGTGGTTGTACGTCGATGTCTATGGGCTGTGACTATTTAACATAAGGTGGTTTGTATGCTCGTTTGCTACTCAACTCACATAAAAAAATGCAGACGTCTCATTTTTATTATATATAGATAACGCAAAAATTCATGCCAATTTGTGTACTGCAATCCACCATCACTTAATCATCGCATCGCGAATTTCGACGTAATGATTCTCGAAAGCTTTCAGGATTCTAAATAAAAAATCTTCAAAAATATTCCCATAATAACGACCATAAAGACTTAACTACAAGAAAAGGCTATGGAAAGGAAAATGAGAATTTCCTTTTCACCGCCATCTTGGCACACAAAAGCGCCATTATTAATCGTAACAAAGCTGAGTAATGAACTATTCATGCTGTGATTCTTGGTACATTTTGATAAAGGTGATATTTTAAGTCGCTGCAAAATGACAATAGGCGCCGACGAACGATATTAGCATATCATAATGGTTATTGTTACATTTTCATGCATACAGATACAGTATGTGTGTGTGTGTGAGAGAGAGAGAGAGAGAGAGAGAGAGAGAGAGAGAGAGAGAGAGAGAGAGAGAGCATGTGCGTGTGTGTGTGTATGTGTGTAACTTCATACATCCAGTCATTATTATTAGTTACAAAACTAACAATTACAAGCATCTATTTCGAATAACGACTGAATAACTATGTTGAATTTAACTATTTAATTTTGCGCCCAATTAAAAAAAGACTTAACTTGCTATGCAGCAACACGTTTCTCAAAAATCACTCTATCTGTTGTTGAAAATTGTAAGAAAATCCGTTTAGAACTTTATGAGTTTATCATAAACAGACAGACACAGACGCGATGGGGGACTTTGTTTTATAATCTTTAAAGATAAAGGTAAAGTCTTACTTAAATTGATAAATTACTTTTACTTAAAAAGTGTTTGTGATGATAACATTAACGATTAGAATAAGATTTTCTAAAAAAAATAATACGAACATGACTCTATAATTTCATTATGTACAATAGTTAACTTTTTCGAATTTAGTTATTCATACTCTTTATTGTACGTGTGGTGTACTTAAAAAAAAGAAAATTGTTTTTTTTTTTGTTTTTATAAATGTTCATAAATAATTTATTTTTATTTATTAATTAATTAAATTTATGTTTTTAAATTGGTTCGACTACCCGTGTGGTGTCGAGGTAACCATATCGGTCTGAAACGAAACCGGGTTCGATCTCAGCCAAGCTGAAATCAAACGATAAATTTATATTTCTGTTCGGGGTCTGGATGTTTGTGTATTCGTCCTTGTATATGTCTATTGTACACACAATACAGGGAATCGTCATAAGCGGGCTATGAGTGGAAAAAACGTTTATTGGGTTTGTAAATATTTTTTAATAGTAGATTTTTTTCATTACAATATGGTATAAAAATTACCATGACGAATATGAACCCCTAGAACTACGAAATCCAGTATTCTTGTCACCATTTTGTTATTTCATCAATAAGAAAATATTTAACACGTGATTCAATTGTTACTAACTAAGCGCTAAGTTTAGAGCACTCAAATGACTTAAATGTAATTTTTTTTTGTGATAGAGTAAGAAACGCGCATGCAAGCCACCTGATGTTAAGTGGTCACTGCAGCCCATGGACAACCACGTCCAATCTCAAATAGAACAGAAGTTCTATTTAAGGATGGACGCGGATGCGTTCCTACTCTTGAGGACTAAGATGGTCGCCTCCAATAACGTGTATCCGGCAACCACACCTCCCCAACCGAAACACAATACATGAAGAACATGTTAGCGGTGGTGCCGCCCCGGGTGAACTCTAACGGCTTTAGCATCTATAACTGGTACACATTGAATGATGTTATAATGACGTGTCATCTAGTTTTCTTTATATACCAAAATCATTATTATCTAAATCTTATAAGGATAATCAGAATACTTCCTGTTATCAAACCTGTTTAAATAGATATCTGTGATTCCGTTTCTAATACACTGACCTGATTGGGATATGTAAGTTTTTTTAATATTTTTTTTTTGCATGCAAATCTGATGTTAGGTAGTCGAGGCCCATAGACATCCATGCACAACTACAAACACGACGGACATCGTACTTGAGTTCGAAAATACATAGGTATGTTGCTAATTCTGAGGACTTAGTTGGTCCGAAGCGATTATGACTTCTGACTCTCGTCTATGGACTTGCAAAACAAATTTGAAATATATTTATGTCATCAAATTTGCTCACTTCAAATTTTAAAGCATAAATTACAAACTCCGGGTTAAGTTCTCAGGTTAAATATTTCAAATAGGGCTAGATTTGTTCACAAAAATTTAAATAGGACAACATCATAATTTTTCTAAGAATTAAAGGGCTTTGTATAGCTTTGTTTGAATAGATAGATACCTTTTTATAAATATTATTATTAAAGAATTCTGTAAAGTAAAGAATAAAAATACTTAATAAAATTTGTTAAAATCATTTGAGTTCAAAAAAATTATTAGATATATAATAAAGTAAAGACAAAATCTTAAAAGTATTTTCGGGGAATCCCCGATAATAGATTAGAAGTAAGTTTTTTTTATCACGGTCAACCTTAGACAAGAGGCATTCAAAGCCGATGGCGTGACATAACTTTGATAATCATTAAATGTATAATAAATACAAATATTTTATTTAATAATTAGCTATTACCCATATGATGAATAAAATATTTGAAATAAAGTTTTTTTTAAATGATGTTTCGTTTACGTTATGAAATATTTATACATGCCGGTATTTCGTGGAAAGAAATAGGGGGAAAATAAAAAATGAGATAGATTTAGTGGCGAAAAGGCTAAATTTCTAACGTTTGAACGTTTCAAGACTAGAAAAGCAGCGAATGCTATCGCTAACAATTTAAAACAAGACTGAGCATGTATCTACTTGTTGAATGGATGTGATGATGTCATCTTTCGTAATGTTGTGAACCGTCCGGTAAATGGCGAACACAGACAAGACAGAACTTGTTACTTAGCAACACGCTATATATTTTTTATAATTATCTATGTATGTATATATATATACACATATATACATATATATACATATATACATATATATATATACATATACGGATATATACAAATATAAAATATGTAAACAATTGTAAATTATAGCTGTCTATAAATAAAAGATGTATGATTACAATCATTTTTAAGGGACTTTGTTAACGCAATTAATTCCAAAATTATAGTTGTTACAGTTTTTGTCTGTTAGAAAATTAATCTCAAAAGAACTCTTTTGTTACGAGCAACCTGATTAAGTGATCTCCACAAACCATAAAAATCTACGTACATAGGCCATTTAAATAATAAACCTTTCATTTCGGCTTTGTTGGACTAGCATTGAATCACTATCGTGCTAATTCAATACATTGTGAGTTACAATAATGACATTTTAGCTCGCAAATGAGATGTATTTTGAAGGTTACAGTGTATTAAATCTGTACGATATATGATCAAGTTAAATAGAATTGATTATAGACAGGCCTTTTTATCACTTCTACTATGGGGGCACGTATTTTTCGAAAGTTGTAAGTCCATAATTGTTTTGTAACCCATCCCTACCCTTTGCCACTGTTTTGAGGAAACAATAGAACTTTTTTATTGTTCTTGTTTTTTATCCATTTTTTCAGTTATTTTTTTAATACTTCCATTTTTTCAGTTTTTATGTAAATTTTTCCATATTTTTAAAATTCCCTTTTGGGGCAGTGCATCCCCCCACGTGAACCCATAAAAAGCCCTGGTTGTAGATATCTTGACACTACAGACGGTAATTCATAAGAGCCACAACATTAATAAGAAAACAGTTTTGAATCCAGATTTTAAAAGCGAAAGTCCATAACCACTAGGCATAGCCGGTTACGTCAAAATATTACAAGCTTGTAATGGCAACACCTTTTTATATTTGTTTTTTTTTCTTCTATATAAAAGTCGGGCAATTGCCATAATCGCCACTTCGGACCTTTTCACCCAAATGGCTGAAGCCATTAAAGCGGCGAAGCGTGAAAAAGGACCAAAATATCCCGAACTACCTCATAGCCCTGACTTTGTGTTTATATAAAACTAATAAATGATACGACGTAACATATTTCTTTTATCGAGAAGAAAATTCTTTAAAATAACAATTTTTGAGAGAAATATTGATCATGGTCAGGTTTTTTTTTTAGGATTGCCAACGGAACGTACACATTACATCTTGTATAACATTTAAATAAAGTCCTAATTATATGCCGTCCCA
>DWON01010622.1:0-10662 GCA_018251015.1 Phocides pigmalion okeechobee
TTAGTCCTCAAGAGTAGGAACGCATCCGCGTCCATGCTTAAATAGAACTTCAGTTCTGTTTGAGATTGGACGTGGTTTTCCATGGGCTGCAGTGATCACTTAACATCAGGTGGCTTGCATGCCCGTTTCTTACTCTATCACAATAAAAAAAAATGGCATCAAATGAAGCAGTTGTGTGTCATCAACATATTGTTATTCCACTGTTGGGCATCGGTCCTACCTCACAGTACCACTATTAGAAATATATTTTTACATCTCATAATTATAATAATACCTACTCCAATAACAAATAGATTATACATCCGTGTCCACACACGTATTAGAGACGGGCCGGCCCACGCTGAGAAAGGGCAAAGATGCGCTGTTCCTCACACTACACCGCGATGTAATATAACGTACAGTTAATATGCTTTGTTCAATATTTCAGCTAAATAACTTTCTACACCCAAAGGCGCGCTCTAGGTTTCTCTAAGTATGAAGGCTAGTACAAAAATGCATACGTGTATGCATTTGCGCGTGCATGCGTGCGGACATACATAGAGATACAGAAGGACGAACGATAGATGGTTGGGTAGACCGACGGCAGAAGGGTAGATGGACAGAAGGACGAACAGACGAAGGAAGGTTGTATAAGCAGACGGACGGACGCTCAGACATATTGACGGAAGAGCAGATGGACTCACAGACAGACGAACCGAAGGACAGACGGACGGACTGCTAGACGAATGGACTAACTTACGGACGGACTACTGAGTTACAGAAATCTAAGAATAGACATTACATAACTGTCCGTCTATAGTCAAGAGTTACACGTAATTGTCTAGCCACCCCGTAATGGCGAATCTTCGAAATATCAAGGATACAATTATATCTAAAAGTCATTTGAACATGTGGGTTGCTCATATCGGAACACACATCCCATTTCCCGCTTATCACTCAAACGTCAGTTACCTAACCATGCCTCAACGCCTCTAATAGTTAGCTCTATACAAATAATAAAATTGTAAGTGATCGCTGTGTATACGAGAGAGATATGTGAAAAGATTATTATTATTAGGGGCTTTACGAGCGCAATTGAGCTCAAATCAATCGTGGTAGGAATTTTTGTTTTTTTTTTTTACCGTATGTTTGTGCGTGTTAATCTTAATCTCAATAAAGCCTAAACCAAATTTAGTGCTGTTTTTACTAAAGTTTTGCATATAACACTTTAGGTTGTTTCATTTTAATCGGTATTGGAATAGAAAAGTTGAATAAGAATGTCAATTTGTAAGTTGTAGGTGTGGACCTACATGATAGCTGTTTTTCACACGATTAGATTTATATGACTTTGTCGCATGTTAGCAATCCCAGGAAATTTTGTACTTTGATTCCGACAGCTATGAGGCACATATCTTATACAGAGAAACATTGCTGTAAATTTAATAATAAACTGAAAGATTATATATTTCTATCACCTTCAACTTTTTATTTTCTTATGAATCAAAAATAGACAAATGCATGATAACTTTTTACTATTGGATAATCTGGAAATATCCAAAAAAAATACCCACATGGACGCAGCCGTGGGCAGCGGCTACTATAAAATGTATTTCGACAACGCAAACACTGATTTGACAGTCCGCCAACAATCAAGAGACTATTGTAACATCTAATTTGTAACTCGAAATGTGTACTGTTATGTAAATTTATTGTTAATATATTTTTATGTAAAGTATCGAAAACCCCGACGTGCTACTTTATGGAGTCACCGTTGCTTATGGACCCTTGCAACGCCTTCATAATCCGCCCTAAAGCATTACTTGTGTTTCGGTACGGTTGCCGGTAACACTTTGAAGCGAAGCGACAATTTTAGACCTCAGGAGCAATGTATCTACGTTCGAGCTCGCATAGGATTTCGGTCATGTTTGTGGTCGTACATGGACCATGGATATC
The DNA here is from genome assembly GCA_018251015.1 of Phocides pigmalion okeechobee. Lineage (NCBI taxonomy): Eukaryota > Metazoa > Arthropoda > Insecta > Lepidoptera > Hesperiidae > Phocides > Phocides pigmalion. The sequence goes on from DWON01010622.1 coordinate 1,933, forward strand.
AATTTCAAATAAAATACATGAATGTAAATAAATGGGTTTTCTTTTATTATGTCATATTTACCGTGTTATTAAAAGAAATGTAAAAATAACATGGATTTATTCGACTCAATCCATATGCGACATAAGATTTAATAGTAAACAAATACTATTTTTATCCTTTTGTTGCGTCTTTGTCAACTTAATAACAGATCATACATTAACGAGCCTTTTACGTATAAACATTTATTTTTGGTAATAACAGTTTACGTAAAAATCCGTACCCACTTTTTCTATATGTATAAAACACTTAATTACGATCGCATAGTAACTCCTACTTTCTTACATAATTCAAAACACAAACAGTAACCACAGTATGATAAAGTAGCATTTCAAATTAGATTAGACCTACTTCAACAGTGAATCATCTCTACCAACATAGTCAGACAATGCATCTAAAATAATTTTGAGTGCCTACTCAAATTATACAAATCAAATAACACCTACAATAAGCACGATCTTATAAAATACTAGCTGATACCCGTGGCTTTGTCTACGTTGTTCATTGTATTGGAACTAAACCTCTTGCACCACTTTTCGGCGACAAGAAAATACGAATCGTTAAAAGCGCAGTGATTCTAGGAACAATACTTTTTCAAATCTTCTATAACTTTATGTTAAATAGAGATAATTATCGTCATATACATATTTGTTTAGATAAGAACTAAATGTCTAAGTACCATAAATTAAAAAAAAAAACAAAAGTATCCAGATCTTTTGCATGATGCGTCCTTATCGGCAGACCTCTATCGATTTATTTATATAGATTTACAGTAATATTTATAGAAAAGTACATAGAAATGTCAATGATTCTCATTATTTGATATGAAACAGGTATAGAAAACAGAACTTATAGATAGAGTTGGTTCCATGTTTAACGAGGTCTCAAGGCTTTTAAGATATGATCGTATGTATGTATTCCTTGGGAAGGCATGGAAGGATATGAGTGAGCAATGCAACACTTATATAAGGTGGTATCTATTCGGTTTGACCGGGAAGGTACCATCATCCCAACTCTTTCTACAGTGAAGATTTTTTTGCGTTTTAGTGAATAGTTGTGGTTGATAAATATGAAGCGAGCATTCTAGTTCGTAGTAGATCTTTCTTGTATGATCAAGATATTCAATGGCTGATTTCGGGTGCTTTTTTTTTTTGGTTGGCTATAAATTGATTACAGATATCTATGGGACGTGACCACTTACCATCAAGTGGACTGGATGATCGCTTGTTACTTACATTTAATAAAAAAATATTATACCACAGTATTTAAATTCAATTAAAAATTGAAAGCAAAAGTATACATATAGACCTACCGGGGTGGTACCACCGCTGCTCTCATAATCCGTCGTAAAGGTTTAATTAGCTAAATTTACAAGCGAGGCGACCGTCTCAATACTCAGGATTAGCAACGTTATGCGTGACGTCAAGTACTTTAGTCTTGTTTGTTGTTGGACGTGGATGTTCTAGGCCAGCCGGCGACCGCTCCTGCGGTAGTTGTTGGGCCAGGCAAAGTGCCCTGAATACCGGGGGGACGACTGCTAGCAGCTCGGTAGACGATCGCACGACCAAGTTTGTAGCCGCCCACTAAACCGCGGGATCGGTGCGAGGGACGCGCCGGTCATTGATGGCTTCCCGTTACAGTCTTATTTTTTAATTAATATAGCGGTGTTACTTGAACCGATCGATGTAGACCCGCCCGAGCTATCCGCGGGGCCTCTAGATCTGTTGAAAAAAAGTCCAGACAAAGAGGGAACCCTCGAGGCCCGAATAATGCCTACCTATCTCCTCCCCGCAAGAGCCGTTAGAAACCGCCAGTTATGAGTAGCAGATAAGTGTAGAACGTCGCCCTTTTTGTTCGTTCGTGGATCTTCCGTTGCTACAGAGTTTATTTAATATCAGACGGTCTATACGCTCGTACAACAACAAAAAAACAACACATAAATGCTAAATTAAACGTATTGTGAATGTAACAAGATACATCTCGGTTTAACCCTGAACTGATGATCTTACTACATAATTAATACACTTACTCACTCTCATATCTAAATGCAATATCTCCGAAGTCCCACACGTTATGTTTAAGTAAACAATATAATCCAACACACTGATTGTTCTATGATTGATCCGTCTGATTTCATTTGCGCTCCGGAGGTCATGGGACCGTGGGAGCTGTGCGCTGTGTACCCACTTTGTTCGACCTTCGGATATTCGCCGGTGTAAGTTGAGCTTCGATTTGAGATTACCTTTGTAATTTGGTAAATCTGAATTTGATTCTGAAGTAGTCGTTTTCATTTATTATCAATAGATCAACATCAATATGAATTTTTATTTATTATTTTTATTATTATTTTGTCTATTTATCTTGATTTATATCTTAAAAAAGAAAACGTATAAGTTCTATTTGATGACATAAAAATTAGTTTCGTAACGCTGCTTTGGATGAATGGATATCTCTAATTATTATATGTCCTCCATCGCATCTGTCTCTTCAGGATAAATTCAAAAACTATTAATCGGACAGTTTTCAATAACAGGTAGAATGATTCCTGAGGTTTTGGTGCATAATAAGTTTTTTTTTGTAAATTGGGCGAGAAATTAAATAGTTAAATTCAATATAGTAATTCAGTCGTCGTTCGAAATAGATGTTCCTAATTATTAGTTCTTGAATCTAGTTTATGATGGGTATGAAATAAAAATATTGTGATATATACTCTGTTACCCGAGGGAAGCCGGGCCAGGTCACTAGTATAATCTACATGGCAGTGTTAAAACTGCAGACAGACTATTCATTAAATTATGTACATAACAAAATTACATACACAACATAGCCATGTATATGACTGTTTTGTGCCTGACCTTTGCGACCCTCACCGTAGAGTTGCAAGTCACACACTTTTTGCCGTCACCGCAACATCCGTTTGCTCTATTAGTATGTAGAGTTTTTACCGATCAACATTGAAATCTTGGATCATCAAGTCATCATCTGCACTTGACGTAAATAGATAACTTTAATGATAATAATATGAAGCATTTGTAGGTTTTTGTCGTTACATCAATTCTATGCTAAGTATTAACTATACGTTAAGTCAGACTATAAACATAACAAATTTAAAATTGATCGCTGTCTGTACGTGGAAAATATATTACAAAAATCCCTAACCCAATATAATACTTAATAGAATATTTGTCTGTTCGGCTGTGCGTTTATGCATATTAATCTCAGATAATTACTCCAATATGGTTTTCACTAATTTATATTTCCTATACGGTTTGACCGGATAGATACCACTGCCACACCCTAGCGTGAAGATTACTTGCGTTTCGGTAGAAAGGAGTAGTGGCCAACTCACAAATGAGGCGATGACTTTAGTCCTCCGGAGTAGCAACGCATATGTGATTTACTTTAAAAGGGACATGTTCTTTATTAAACAACAAGTCACAGATGTTCATGGGTGCCAGTGAATCCTTTCTACTTAGTAGACTGCATATTTTTTTGCTATGTCAACCTAAAAAAATATAGACGAGCTAGAAATCCGTAGTAACAAACTAAATAATACGTAATATTGAATATTTCGTATTATTTTATAAATGCGAATGTCTATGGGCTGTACTGACGACTTGCCATCAGCTGGACTGCTGCTTGTTTGTTACTTCCACCCTAAAAATATATTACTCGACCTTGAAACCCGCAATGAGTAATAAAATAATACATACGATTGATTATTACGTATTTATGCATCGTTATGTTTAATATATGTAGTCGTATAATAATCGTACTATGCAATGGGCATTCACGATTAACGATTTTGTTTAATTTTAAGAGTTTAGCCATAACCATGCAACGGGTTCGAAACATCTATAATTAAACATCGTTAATCGTAAGTACGTGTATAAAAGTAAAATGTATAAATTCCACGATGATATGAGTTTAAAATCATGTATTACGTAATACATAATATAAATAAAATAAAACATAACTATAATTTAATTGGTTACTACGGATAATAGTTGCATGTTTATATGGATCATGCAACCATATAGAAGTCTAGTACACAAGTAACATCACAAGTCAGGGTCGCGTTATACAAAAACATGGTATTTGTAAATTATAACACTGCGGTGCTAATTCAAGATGTACGTTCGGATCACGCGGGCGAGCTTCAATCAGAATTGTACGGTGACCAGACTGATTAATGGTTGGAGATACAATACCAGTCCAGTCCATGGGCGCCAGTGACCAATTCTCATCAAGTTGACTGCATGTTCGTTTGATACTTCCACGCGAAAAAAAAACATCAAACACGACTTATAAATCCGTAGTAACCAACTAAATAATTATATTGATTATTACCTTTTATTAAATAATGTAGATATTTAGCATTATTTTATAAATGTGGATGCCCATGGGTCACACCGACCACTTATTGATAGTTGGGCTGGTACTTGTTTCCTACTTTCACTGAAAAGAGAAACAACCTGGAAATCCGAAGTGAGCAACACAATAATACGTTGATTATTGCTTAATTATTAATACATATCAACAAAATACGTAAGAATCATTTAATTGGTTACTACGGATTAAAACTGTATGTTTATATGGATTTTAAAATTATTATTTTACAATTTTAAAAGGTTGTAGAGCCGTTAGAACTCGCCCGGGACGGCACCACCGCCACCCTCATAACTTGTCCTTCATGTATTGTGTTTCGGTTGGGGAGGTGTAGTTACCGGATACATCCACATTATTGGAGGCGAACATCTTAGTCCTCAAGAGTAGGAACGCATCCGCGTCTATCCTTAAATAGAACTTCTGTTCTTCTGTTCTGTTTGATATTGGATGTGGTTGTCCATGGGCTACAGTGACCGTTGACCACTTACCGCGGGTGGGCTACACGTTCATGTGTTTTTGTATCAAATATTGTTACATTTTTTTAAATCAGCGACTAAGTATTACGGAATCTCATCATTTGTGATCGATTTTTCAAGGTCCTGCTGTATATGAAGTAGTCCATGGGTGGCAGTGACCACTTAGCACCAGTCACTTCTACTGCCTCTATAAAAAGCTAGTAATATGTCCATTAGCGTGAGTCACTTCTTACCACCGGTCACTTTCATCACTTAATTTCCATAAAAAAGTTATATAAATTGGTACGATTGTACGAAAACTACCATTATACAAATTTTTACATATTAAAAGAAAAGAAAAATAACGAGACCATCGTCCAATTTGTCCGATTTCCTTTCGAATTTATGGTCACCCTACAGAAAGACATCAAGTGCACTAATGTCGGGACATTAAGATTAAGGACACATCTAGTTGCTTTACCGGAGATCGTATTTTTTATACCACTATTATATTTTCAATGATTGCAAATGGAGTTATGAAATGTTACAATGGCGGTTTTTATATGGATGCGGCACGATAGGAATTTTAATAAGGTTGTGTTGTAGGTACGTTTGCCGTTTATCTGATACGATTATTTTTTGTTTGAGTCGGTAGGTATTAAGCCATTTTTTTATTTATTGGGTACTTGTTTTATATTTTAATGAGATACTGATAGGGAGCTTAATAACAATGAAAATATAAATATTCCTTATAATACGAAATGTATTATAAGGAGGACGCTGTTTTCTAAAATTAGCTGGAAACTTATTTTTAATTGAGTTTCATTGATATCTAAATAATAATTAACTTAAAAAATAACTTACAAGAAAAAACATCTTATGTTTTAATAAACCGTATTATTAATCACGGGTTTGTTAAATTATAATTATGAATACCATAAGTACATACTTGTGTTAAATGCCTTTTATCGAATTTTATTCGTGTAAGAGACATAAGATGTAAAGTAATAAATACAATGAGAGAAACTTATACGTAATAGTACAACTGCTTTTATTAATTAAATTAACTTATACTCTAGGTTACACTAACAGCTGCCTGTGACGTCTTTCACGTGGGCTTCGCTTCTCGAATTTTTTTCTAACAGCAAAAAAAAAAGATGTTACTTGTTATTTATAGGCCGATTTAAATGAAATGAATCCAAAATATTAAGGGAAGTTTACTGCATTATTGAGTAAAAACCGACTTTGGTTAAGACGTTTTTGGGATTAGCATGCACGAATACGAAGGTAAAAGGACAATAACGAACAAAGAGATAAACAGACAAACACTTGATAGATAGAAAAATATTGTTTTGGTTCTATAACGTTAAGAAAAGCCCTTAATAATAGTTTTTCTATGTACATACCGAGATCAGTTATTTTTTTTTATTTGTATAGATTGAAAAAAGTAATAACTGTACGTAGTAAGTCGTCACTGTTACATAACGATCGGGAGCTTGTATACCGCATCCAAATCTTAGAGCATCAACGTCCTATCATTACGAGCGTACTCACAATCGGTCACCTTGACTTTTCCCGATCGGTATGAAATAATTTGACATAATATCGCATCTAGACATCATTACCGCGCGTCATTATAGCTATGGTTCGGGCCGAGATTCTATTCTGACATTCTGTTTTTGTTCAACACCTCTGTTTAAGTACTCTTTTTGTTTGGATGTGGAAATTTTCAAATCCCCTTTGCCCGGGGATGACAGGGTACGTCAGACTTATTAACTAAGACCACACCCTGTTCTTCCTCAGCCCTTAAAGTTCCAGGGGCCGCGGGATCCCAATTGGACATTGATCCCGGCAGTTTAATCACACATATTAGCAGGATTTGATGTTATTGCAAAAATGCTGCAATTACTTCGCATAAATTATATGCAACTTTAATGTACTCATAAATAATGTTATGATACTTGACAGTTTCTTTATCGCGAAGTACTTTACAAATTCAATTACCAACTTTAAACATAATTGTGGTCTAAATCCTACCTGAAGTTAAAAATAGACGCGTTTGAATTATTAGAAGTTCGCGTTCTTATTATTAGAAGTGGATGTTTCTTTCTATACAAAGTAGTCACCTTTCGGAATATAGGTTTTATAGATATTATTTATACGTACGTATTAAGGCGTTCTATATCCAAGGCTACTTGGGTATAAAAATAATTTTATTGAATATTTTTCAAGGTAATAGAATAGTAGATACAGCTTGGTACGGTGAGGTAACAACAGGTGGTAGAGTCGTTAGTAACCTCATAAACCGCCGTAAAGCAACATGTTCTTCATGTACGAGTATTGTGTTTCGGTTGGGGAGGTGTGGTTGCCGGATACAGGTTATTGGAGGCGAACATCTTAGTCCTCAAGAGTAGGAACGCATCCGCGTCCATCCTTAAATAGGACTCCTGTTGTATTTGATATTGGACGTGGTTGTCCATGGGCTGCAGAGACCATTTAACATCAGTTTACGCTCGTTACTGTTTCAACTTAAAATATTAAAATGCTAGCTTTGTATAAAAATCTTTCCTATAAAAGTGAGCCTTTAATAGGACAGAAGTTCCACCTGAGGACGATCAAAGGTCTTAAGGTGTAAGTTAGGACACCTCATATTAATCTCCGCATTACTTCATCCTACATAGTGGAAGACAACTTTACGATTCATTTATCTCTCCTTTTTTACTATTATATAAAAGCGAAAATATGTCTGTTTGTTTATATATTTGTTTTTTCTATAACGAAGTAACGACTCATCAAAATAAACAAAATCAAAATCAAAATATTTTTATTCAAAGTAGATTCTTTACAGAAATCTTTTTGAACGTCAATAAACTACCACCGATTCGTAAGGTGTTTCATTTTGGAGAAGAGTCAGCGAAAGAAACTCCATCTAAAAGATCTCGAATTTTGTACACAGAATACTTGTACCTGTGGTCTTTGACTATGCATTAATACTATACAATTAAAGTGAAGACAACCATTTTACGCAATATTTTTCAAATTACGTCTTGTCGTAGTTAATGGTGAGCGCTGTGTTAATTTCGCGGGAGATGCCACGTGTTATCATTATAGTATTTCAATTAGCATTTTCTTGTTGTAAATTTGTTTTTTTTATTATAAGTTGCAAATCCTTATGCAGTCCATCCGATGGTAAGTAGTCACTTTCGTCAATGGATAACTACACATACATACAGAACAAGAGTCCCACTTGAATTCAATCAATCCCGTTGCTGCTCCCGATGACAAAGGTAATTTGTATTAAATTAAATTAATTTTATTATTTTTATTTTATTTCTATTGTATTTAATTTGTAAGTGAGCCGGTATCTACAACTTTCTAAAAACACAATAACCTTCACGCTAGAAATGAGTGTAGCGGTGGTACTTCCCCGCCCAATCTGATTCTAGCTCAAATGAATAGTTATGACAAAGATGTCAAAGGTGATTGTACATTTAAATAGCGTAAAATAGCAAACAAGATTTCACCTCAGCAAACTAACAAACGACTTAAACTCGGCCCGTTCTATAGCTTTCAACTTATAATTTTTTGTTCAATTATTCTGACAAACGTATCGTTCCCATAAATAAAATGGAATGGGCTCATTGCGTCCGATCGGCGCGTATTAATCATTCGTGTGATTGGCGTTAACGTGAACATTATGGATGTTCGAGGTACACGGCGGTATGGCAGCCAAGCTAAATAAACACAGTATTACTTTTTTTTATTATTATGAAAGAGGAAGAAACGGGCATGCAGGCCACCTGATGTTAAGTAGGCACTACAGCCCATAGACAACCACGTCCAATCTCA
>DWON01010623.1:0-10661 GCA_018251015.1 Phocides pigmalion okeechobee
GACCATCTTAATCCTCAGGAGTAGCAACGCATCTACGTTCGAGCGCAGATAGGATTTCGGTCGTGTTTGTGGTTGTATGTGGATATCTATGGGCTGCGGCTACTGCTCGTTTGCTACTCTTATGGTCTAATGTGAAATATGCGCGGAGCTTAAACTTTAGTGAACTAAAATGAAGTATAAAAAAATCGAAGATGTGTGACTGACAGATAAGAGCATAGCTGAAATCACTGTATATAGAATTCTGAAATGTTACAGATTTATATAATTTAAGCGAGCACTAAGGAAGGAGTTTTAAAAATTTCGATACAAGATGAACGTTACTAATTTCCAATATACGTGTTTGTAGGGTAACAATAGAATTATCTGAATATGAACATATAATTATCATTAGCAAACATGAAGTTAGTTAAGGAATGTAAAGTGTAACATAGAACAGAACGATTGTTTCCAGTCGCTGCTGGACCGCGGCGTGGGTATGGGCGTGAACACGTCCGGCGTGGGCGTGGGCGGATGGGGCACAGGCGCGGGCGAGGAGGAGGAGCGCAAGCCGCGTCCCATCGGCACCGAGCGTGCCTGGAAGCTCACCGCCGCCGACGACTGGCCGCACCGCACCGACCATGACAGATACCAGGCACGTCCCGGCTGTACACGTATACTCTGCTTAATATAGACAAATATGTAAACAATGGACGGTAGGATTATACGCTACGGAGGTTTAGTTATTACTGTTGATTCCATAATTTGTTATAGATATACATGGTATTTGTATATATGGTTGGAGAGTTATGTCGTAACACTTATAAGTAAGGCTTATTATCGGCATCTGCTTGATCGTTGTGAGTAGTAACGCGAACGACTGTACTTAGGACTTGATTCTGGGTTCCATTGATTTGCTTCATTCGTTTTTAGCAGTCTAAAATATTAGGTACATACACTAATTGTCTTGTTATAAAATAATGTTCAACAAGATTTTTTTTTAGTGAAAGATTGAAATTATACTTTACTTTTACAGTTTAGTATATAAGACAATATTCGCCAACGCTCGCCTATTTTCTGTATCGGTTGGAAAGTTACGATCACCGCTTACACTTTTTCTTCTTTTCACATAAAAATATATTAAAATTGCAGCAAGGAGTAAGCGGAATGAGTGGTGTGAGCGGCGTGGGCGTGAGCGTGGGCAGCGGCCACGTGGGCGTCGGCAGCGTGAGCGGCGTGTCGTCGGGCGTGGGCGGCGTGGGCGTGGGCGAGGCGTACGGCGGCGGCGGCGCGGCCACGGCGGCGGCGCTGTCGCTCATGCACACGCTGCCGCTACACTACCTGCAGCCCGTGCCCGCCGACCACCACCACTGGGACCAGCAGCCGCACCACACACCCGACAAACAGGTAAACAAGCAGGTAAACGAACTAACTACGTACGATTATTATAGTCTTTTTCAAGCAATGCAAGAAAACATGAACAATAATGAACATATATTCCAACCGGTGTAAAGTAGCTAACCACGGACATAAACAAACATATAAAATAGAGGTTAACTGAAGTCTAACCCATGTTCCTGTGAATCGAACCCAATAGAGCTAAACTGTTGTTACAAGACTGATATAGGCGTGTCTGTGACATCGTTCATATTAATATTATTTATTAATCATTCAAAAATAATTATGATCAATCAATCATTATCACCTCACATAATTCAATAATCTGACGATACTATGGTGAAATTGATGGATGTTTAATGAAATGTATCATAACTGATTTTATCTCTTGATTGATGTTAAACTTGTCAATGCTTTGATTGATTGTCTGACGACAGTGAATTGTGTTAACTCAAATTCGATAAAGACACTGTACTAATAGGAGTTTCGTGTTTTTGTTGTAGCAAACTTGGAGCAAATGGAGCCACTAGAGCGCCGGGGCACCGCCGCCCGTTAGCGCGCCGGCCCGCCAGGATTATATATAATTGTAACCCTTGGAAACGGTGTAGATATTAGTGAGAAAGATTATATTATACAGAGTATCTATATACATAATAGAGAAAATGTCCTATCGAGAAGAGAACTACTTATACTGTACGATCGACTGAAGTGAGCATTAAACGATTCATTATAATGAACCTCGTGGGGAGCCGGATGTAGTTTTATTTGTTACTGCCGCTCGCGAACGCCGCTCGCGATTAGACGAATTATAGTTGTTATAGTCGGCGCCGTTTCATCTGATGTAGATATACGCGTAAAGGTGTAATAGTAGGTAGCTTGGAATGTGATTCCGACGCCGCTGAGTGTTTTGCGTTGCCTTGCGGGCCGCCGCGCCCGCGTATTATATACATATTTTACACTATATAATGGCATAATACGATATTAATTTCGATGATTGATACGCTCGCAAGCCGTGACGGATTATTAAACGTGTATTAATAAATTTGCTTGTACATGAAGATTAAATATCATATATTGATGCACTGTATCCACTGGTGTTTTTAATAATACCACCTGTTTTTTCAATTATTTCTTTTTTTTTTTTAATAGGTTTATTTGGGTAATGTGTATATTTATAAGTAAATTATTACTGAGAACTTACATTGTCTCGAATATGATTAAACAGGATATGCGGTAAGTTCTAGGCAAATAAACCGTTGTCAAAGTACATGAGTGTGTTCTTGAATAGGCCCTGTAGCAACATTCGACTCGACCAGAACATGTCGGGGTTCCTTCTAAGTACAAACAACCACAAGCCATATTGAAAGTGTATGTCTATGAAAATATACAGAAAGAGACCTTCCAAGTTCTATAAGGTCTGATTATGTACGATAGAACATCTAGTGATCTGCTGCGGTATAGTGGAGTACCACGGGACTGTGGCTAGTAATTTCATGGTTCTGATTCAGTTTGTAACTTATGTCTCTCCTGACAGGCCATGCAATTGCATTATCAATCCCTTCCTGCCACTATATTCAAAACTCGATGATGTTATGGCTTTTGATGAGAATTATTAATAGATTTCTTGAGAGACACCATTGATACGGAGAGATAAAAGAGAACACTAACTTAAATATTGGGACTTGAATAAATAAGAGAGGTTTAGAAAAGAAAAACTCTTTATTGGAATATTGAGATTCATTTCATTTATAACAAAAATATATTAAATGCAATTTTGCATTATTAATATTTAAACATTGTACTAAAATTAATTGTTTTAATACATACAATGGGTTATTAAAATATCATCGCTTTATACCATATAATGGATATTTTAAAATATGTGATGCATTTATTTTGAAGAAAGGGCAATATTTTGAGCAGAGACAGCAAACTTTTTCTGGTTACCGGCTTATCAAAGTTCTCAGGGAGTTGCAACGCATCTTGAGAGTTATCTTGATGTTCATATAATAGAAAACCATTAAAAACATGAAGACATAATTCTAAAAAACATTGTGAAACTGGATATGTTGCTTAAACTAAATTTATTGTTTATATCCTGATAGAACTTATTGAAACAACATAATATTTGTGTAAAAATATACGAGGACAAAGACATTATGACAATCTGCACATTAAAATCAATTGTTTAGTTGGATTTAGTTTTAGATCAAAAATTAAATCACCGATAATAAGATTAGGTAAACAATTTTAAGACAGATCTTTGACTCATTATACCTAAGTCCACAAAACAAACACCCAACATTTACTCTTATAGCTATGAAATGCAGAGGATGTGTCCAAATACAATGCAAACAATGTCTCATCTCAGTACACTTAATGACAATTCGTAATTTAACAAAAAAAAATGTAGCTGCCATGAACTTTCTACTGCTAAGCATTGACAAGCCTACCATTATGTAAAGAACATTCTTTATGCTACTGTATGATCCGGGTTGGTAGACTGACAAAAATGCAGTTTATTTATATCAATAATATTCCCTGCGGTTTAAAACACTGCTGGGTAATTTTTAGTGCAAAGCACTTGCGGCTTGTACACACCTTTGTTACCAATACATAATTAAATAATGTTTTGTCAGTTATAGACATTTACGCTTCTGATAAATTCTGAGAAAAGAAACATATTTAATAATCGGTTTAGGTAAATTATTTGCAAAATGACCAATAGCTGTAAAAGGTACAATTTGTAGAATGTTACATTCACAATATGTTCAATTCTAAGGACATCCGCTTTACTAGGACATATGATTCTTAACAAATTTGTCAATTAAAAAATTGGACAATACGAAATTAGTAGATAAACATAATACCTAAATCAACTAATCAATTATTTTACTTGTTTTCTTAGAAAGACAGTTACACATTACAACTATTATACAATGTACAGTATCCATACTAAGGTGGCGTGTTACAACTCCGTGTGGCGTCCCAAGATCTTGCTCTCCAGGTGTTCGTGCATCTTCTCCACCTTGCGCGTGTGCTTCTTGATCTGCTGCTGCTGATCCGCGAACATGTCCATCTTATCGCCTGCTGCGGCCACCTACGTGAAATAAAACCATTCACCTGCATTTACTACTGTACTGTATAACTAATAAAAATATTTGATCTGTAACAACATTGCTCGAGAATTATTAAAGACTATATAAAATAGGAGTTACTTCACATTGCCTCCTGAGAAGTGGCAAATATCTATGCTATATATATTGAAATATTTCAATGGTTTTTAGCCACTACTAGCAGTGACCTATTCATCGTTACTAAATATTGAATGCCTTCACAACATGCTCAATAATTATATTATTTATACAAGTGTAATTAATACAGAGATGAAATTGGTGTAAAATTAATTCATGCACCTCTTTGAATTACAAGTTTTGATACATGCAAAATATTAATAGTCTGGCAGCAATTTAAAATACAAGTTTTCATGGATAAGCATGTTTCAATACATACAGGTGGATAATAGACAATCAAAATTGACTGATGCAACAACAGAAAGTATTACGGATTCTTCTAGGCATTGTACCTCCTTGTGCCATAAATAAGATCAAATCCAAAAAGAATAGGATAGTGTGATAGCTATAACTACCTTACTGTGATGCTTGTTTAGGTTGCTTACATGGTCTGCTTGCAGAGTGCGTAGTTTCAGCAAACGGTTTTCATAATGCTGTAACTCCACCTGGACAAACAATACACAATATCTACACATGTAATATTACTAGGAATGTGGAGATAAAACATGTTTCACTACTTTGTTTACTTGTAATTTTATCTGAGTCATGTGGACTAATTAACATAGCAGGATTTATGCATTTCAAGTTATAATATGCATTTTAAATTTATTTTGTTCTAAAATCAATAAATAATATAATTATTTCTGAATAGAATTTTATATAAGTAGATATAGACTATTAAAAGTGGGAGAACTATAGTTCAACTGGGGAGTTACCACTGCCACCCTCATAATTCTCTGCAAAACATTACGTAGGTTTCGGTTGGAGAGATGCGGTTGCCAGCTACACTTTAAAGCAACAAGACCATTTTAGTCCTCAGGAGTAGCAACATATTCACGTTCAAGCTCAGATAGGATTTCCTAGATAGTTTTATGTGGATGAGACTACTTAACATCAGGGAGTTTATATGCTCGTTTGCTACTCTTCTTACTTAAAAAAAAATAGACTGATAAATATGTAATTTTTGACAAAAAATAATTTTATAAAGAAATGGTGTTGTAGACAAATGCTTTTTATTCCAAAAGGCTGTGTTATAGGTAGAAATCTATGTGAAATCATATACTAATAAAGTGATCCACATTTTGGCAATAAAACAAATCTAAGCATACCTTCAAAGACTCGAGTTCATCAACGGTGAAATTGCCTGCAACTGCCACACGCCAAAGTCCTTGTACCTTAGGCTCTATAAATTCTCTATTATTTGGACCTGATAATCAATGCAAATACAATATTTCAGATTACTATGTTGTCTCAATTTAATATATTTTATTATTACTTAATATATTTTATTAATTATTATAGTAATAAAATGGGGAATATTAACTAAAAAAAAATAAGCACTTCTGACTGCTCTTTCAAACAAAATTATCAGCATTAAGTTTTAGTATATAATTATACTGGGATGCAAGCAAATGCAGTTTTTCCATAGTGTGATAATTCTCACTGTGGAAAAATTGCATAAATTCTAATTGAACTGTTATTCTTATTTGGTTTTTGATTGGTATTTTTCAAGTTTTAAATTTTGGCTGTTACAAATAATGATGTGTGTTAAAAATTACTAAATATTTTGAATTTTTACTATTTAATTACCTCTAGATGCAACTCTCATTAATTTATCATAGCCATCACGCAAGTCGCGGTGTTTTTCACGAATCAAATTAGCCTTCCCAATGAAGTCTTGAGACATGCCTTCAGTGCCATCATCAGACATGGGTCTTATCTCATTAAACTTTTCCAATTCCTCTTCATTTACTGCATCTATAACAGAATGATGCAATAGTTAAGAATACTTAATACTTTCCCTGCAGAGTACAACACTGCTATGTATTGCGCGGTGCACTGCGTCGCGGCTTGTACACTCCTGTGTTGTACGTACATATCTGTATGGATTACGGGCGTACAAAAGAGTTTGTTTACGTCGGCGCTATAAGACTGGGGGCGGACCATACGTCTGTGTATTCGTAGATGATACAAAGAGGTTAAAAAATACAATAATTCAGTAAATTGTAGGCGAATCTTCAGTCTATTCAAATTAACTCCAGTTTAGTGCAGACCTGACCCGATATAACGAATGAGCGCCGCATTCAGTGTTAATTCAAATCACTAAATGTACATACTGTCATAACCCTCAATTGTTTCTCCTTTGTCGACTTTATCCAGCAAATCATAGTACTGATCAATCTTTTCCTGGTGGTGTGTGAACTCTTCTTTTAAGGCTGCCAACTCTTCGCTGGTAAATCCAGATGTTTCTGCTTTTTGCCACAGCATGTTCAGCTTCTTATCTTTGAACAGACTTTTGTTTATATGTGAATCTGATGCTTCATTGTGGATCTGTAAACATAATTTTACTAATATTTTGAATGTTAATAAATAATCAAATAAATAAATAAATGTTCAATATATTTGTAACCTTGAAAATTGACAACAATTTAAAGGATATATAAGTGAGCATTCAAAGATAAATATTTTGTTTTCACTAAAAGTACATATACATTGTAATATCTTTAGCAAAACAAGAATTTTTGAAGATAAAAATTATGTGTAAAAGTAATTTCTAGTATTTTTATAGTATCAGAAATGCCCAGTTATCGTATCTCCCAAAATAATGCAGTCCAATAGTATAATGAGGCCCTCTATATCAATTTGTTTTGTATTGTTCTGTTTTAATAATAAAAACATTTACACAATACATTGAAATCGAAAATAGGGTACTATGCTTCAGATTTTAAAATATATGAGTGTTTGAACGATGGCTCGAGAAACCGTCTGCTAAAGCTATCAAATGATGTGAACAGATGCCTTACACTTTCATGTTTCTGCTTCATAGATACATCCTCAAAATGTTCCCGGAGGCCATAGTTGACCATGATAGTTGTCAGTTTGCGCCTTAATTCCGTCTCCTTTAATCCCTCCTTGTCCCCTCCATCACTCTTAAACCTCTTGTATGTCAACTCTTCTTTGTCTTGTATCATAAGGTCACTGAACAGTGACTTTAGCTTTGTTTCACTTAAACGCTGCAAGAAACATAGTTTTGAAGTTAAACGCTAGTTTTTTACATAATTAACCTGAAAATATCATGGGATACATTAAAAGTAATTATAATAAGAGATAACCCTAAACAATCTACAGGAATTCTGTGCCCATGCAGCATGATGTCAAGAACAATGAACACGTTCCCATGCTGAATAGCTTTCTCAGTGTGCGATATGAACCAGCCTTCTTGTCAGCAGCCACATCAATTGATGCTTTTCCTGCGGTTTCGACACTGCTGTGTAATTCTGGGCGCAATGTGCTTTTGTATGGATTACAGGCGAACAAGTGCTGTTTTTACATCAGCACTACAAGACTGGGCGGGCATTATGTCTGTGTATTCCTAGCTGATACACAGATGCCTAAAAATACAATATTTGGATTTGTCGACATATCTTCAGTCTAATCAAATAAGCTCCAGTTTAGGGTCATCTCCCGCAATACTGACCCGATCATATATATTCGCACCACAGCCAAAGTGTTAAACATGGGACTAATAGTTTCAAACTTTACTTATTACATTATATGTAGTATAGACAAATTGCTTATAGCTGATCCATCAATGTTAAAAAAATGCTAATTCTATGTATTATATCACATATATCACATATAGACATCTGCTTTTATTTATAATATATTTCAGTGAATTCAATACTAAGTTATCACTTGAGGTGAAGGAGATAACAAAGCAGGGTCATGGAATTAAAGTGGGCGTATCTTTCAACTCCTTAACAAAAAATTGACGTGAATTTCAAACAGAACACAATTTGCAATATCATAAATATTCTGACTGAAGTAATATATTAGACTTTTTCTTACGTGGGTTTGTTTTACTTTATACTACCAGCTTTTAAAAAGTCTAAATCAAATTACCGGTTAAAAAAATTACCTGTTGTGCTTTACTCCATAGCATGTTTAACTTATTCATACGAAAAGGTTTGTCCAGAGTTTGAAAATTTACATCTTTCTTCGTGCTTTTTTCATTAGCCGACTTTGAATATTTATTTTCACATAAAACAAAACATAACAATAGGGCGAATACAATAAATTGGGGTATGATAGATTTCGGCACTATCATCTTGTATAGTACAAAAAAATATAAGGAAAATTGCACTGCTATGATCAAATAATAATTTCAAAGAACTGTAAACTATTATTAACCCAATAGAACTGACCGGTATAACACTACTATATACTATATTTTCTATGGGTATATCAAATATAAAAGCGAAATAATTAAAAAAAGTAATCAACAATAAACTTCTCGCGTCCAAATCAATTGATAATTTGATAAGACAAAATTGACGCAGCCTGACGCAGGTGACAATGACATTAGCCAAAATATTGGTAACACTGATATACTCATCGCAATCAAAACCAAAAACAATCTTCCATAATAGTGTCAGTTATCGTAAAAGAGTATAATAAAAATAAACGGATTTAATTTTCGAGTATAATGCAGTAGTAACTGTACTTGATACTAACGTAGTTTGTAAATAACATTTATCTTCTTGAAATTTAGCTGAAGTTTCGAAATAAAGAAAAAATAATATTATGTTGGCAACACATAACTTATAAAGTGTTATGGAATTTATTTATAAATTTAATAAGAACTAAATATAATTACGGAAACTTTTTGAAAATAATAATAATTAAACTCTTGTTTGCATGAGGAATGATAAGTTCTTATATTTCATTATACTATGGATGTCACATTCCGATAATTTTAAAACTTTAATATAATGCGTGTATCCGAACGGGAATTTTGAGCAACTCGAGCTTTCTGTTTCTTTTCTGCTGATCCGATCTGACAGTTGTATTCGGTTCGCTGTTGCGCTGTTGTTACTTGGGGTTCAGTAATTTTTGTATCATATTTTGATTACACGGCATTGCTATTGTAGTTGTTCTCCGTGATTGTCGCCCCTACGAGTTAACTATAAGCCGGTTGAGAACCTGTAGGTATATTTTGCGTGCGGGGTGTTATTATAGTGGACAGGGATATACGTTGACAATGGGAGCGCGATCCTTTCCCGTCTAAAATTGCATCTGCGAGCGGTCGCTCACGGTTCATCTCTGTTGATCGGCACTTTCTCTCGTTGAAGCATTGCGAGTGGGTTGCTCAAGACGCAGTTGTGTAAAGGTTCGCGCACGTTCAATGGTTGTTAACGGTAGTGCGTGGTAGTCGGGGCCTGGCTGAGGTGATACTTGGATAGGTGTGATGTGCAACGGTCAGTGATGGTCGAACGGGAGGGCATGCGACGCGGCGGGTGTGGCTGGGGCGGCGGCGTGCTGGGACGCTGGTCCTTGCGCCGTCTGCTACTCGACAGTCCCCTTGTCGGCAGAAGACTTGCTCATTCAGGTATGTTGGTATAAACTAATGTCATCTAGCATACCCCAATGAGTGGCAGTAATCGAATGGAAATTTAAAATTAATACTTTATTTCTATAAGGAAATACTACTCTCAAGTCATGCTTACAAATTTGTTATTGTGTACAGATACACTGATTAAATTACTGCAAATAACAACACTTATGACATAACAGTTATTCATTATGTAAATATTTTCATTAAGTATCTAGTTGGTATAAGTTAATCGAACATATCATTCATCATAATAAATTACTTACATCAATTTTACTCGATTACCCACTTCTGTTCTTTTATAACAGTGACTTAAGACTTGTTGATTTGTAAAGATCAATGAGCCTTACATTGTTATGAGATTTTTTATTTTTTTATACTGTAAAATATTGAAGCTGGTTTTTGAATGGATGTCTCTGTTTCTGTTTCTGGATAGTAACTACATAATATCGCTACTTTAAAACAAAAGTACCACAAATCAAAAATATTCAAAATCGATTTTATTGTAAAAATTCACATTTTGTTGGTCACATATCTGAATCAACCATTAAAAGCAGAATAAAAATATCTTTCTAACAGTGTATAACACCTATTTATCAGTT
>DWON01010624.1:0-10661 GCA_018251015.1 Phocides pigmalion okeechobee
CCAATAATGTGTATCCGGCAACCACACCTCGCCAACCGAAACACAATACATGAAGAACATGTTGCTTTACGGCGGGTAATGAAGGTGGCGGTGACACCGCCGCGGGCGAGCTCTAACGGCTCTACCACCTTTAAATATGCCGCCTTTAAATATGATGATACACAGATAGATGATACACAGATGCTAAAAAATACAATATTTCAGTGAATTGTCGGCGCATCTTCAGTCTACAGGAACAAGCTCCAGTTTAGTGCCGCCTCCAGCAACAATGACCCGTTTTAATATATGAGCGCCGCAGTTAAAGTGTTAAATACCGTAATTTCTTGCAACCAACAGCTCGGCGTCTAAACAACATGTTAACCCTCGGTACCTACTACTTGAATGTGGGTGGTTGGGGCTTACCGATGGAGGTGAACCTGGGGACAGCTGCGAACACCTGTAACAACTTAACCAGTCCCAGATGTCCGGTCAACCAGGGCGATCTGGTCAACTACACCCTCAGGTTTAACCCTACAGGCATACCCATGGTAAGTAGGTTAAAAGACAGACTTCTTCTCATTGTTGTACTTTCTTAGCATAACTTCAGTTTTTATCTTCGCGGGACGCCCCAGCCTTTTTGGGCGAGGGAATAGAGCCTCCAGGTAGATCCTCTTTGCCCGGGCCTGAACTCAGGGTTGCACCGGCTAAGTATAGTAGCCCCCATCCACTGTTAAGTGGAGGGGCTCGGAATAATCCCACTGGTATGCTGAACTCCCGCTACATCCGCCGTCCGCCAGCTTGTTCCGCCCGACACTGACGAGTGGTACAGCCCGCGGGCCCAAGCGACGCTCTAGCGTGCGGTCCCGCTGGGATCAGTACACGTCGCGGGTCAGGCGTTCCTTCAGTTTTCAACGGATTCCAAAAAAATGCGATTTAATTAAAAGAAATCAAACGTTTGTTACCCATGACTCGGTAATTTATTTACAAGAATGGAAACAGTGGAACACCTAGACACATATGTGTGTGTGTATGTCTAAACCCACTCACAGCTACCGCTGATTTTCATTGGGCTCACAAACAGTGACTTACTGACGTTTTAGCGACCTAAACATGTAGCCCTCATAATCCGCCGTAAGGAATTACTTGTGTTTCGGTTGGAGAGGTGCTGTTACCGGCTACGCTTTGAAGCGAGACGAACATCTTAGTCCGCAGAAGTAGCAACGTATCTACGTTCGGGCTCAGATAGGATTTCAGTCGCGTTTGCTATTGTACGTCCGGCCCATGCGCCGCGACTACTTAGCATCAGGTGGTTTGCATGCTCGTTTGCTGCTTTTCTCACATAAAAAATGTTTAAAAAATCTATTTTTTAATTGGTTTTCTTTTTACAGTGGCAAACCATGGATTTCGAGTTTCGCATCGTGGATCATGGACCAATGCTCTGCTTCAGGGTAAACATGAGAGTAGAGGGCTGAAGATCGAAGTTTTCTCTGAAATTATGCTGATAAGGCTTCAACAGAATATATATAAATGAATCAATTGACATGCGTTTTATTATATGCTCAATATAGAAGTATTATCTCTAAATATAATAAAAAAGTCCCTGTCGCTTCTGTCTATCTGTTCGCGATAAACTCAAAAAGTACTGGACGGATTTATTCACATTTTTAACAACAAGTACAGCGATAAGTTTTTTTTTTTTGTAAATTGGGCGAGAAATTAAATAGTTAAAATCAATAAAGTAATTCAGTCGTTCGAAATTGATGTTTCTAGTTGTTAGTTTTTGCAACTAAGTAACTGGATGCATGTATAAAAGAAAAATAATGTAAGTAAATATAGACTTAACCCGAGCGACGCTGGACCGGATCGCTAGTATTTACATATATGAAAATGTCGAACATATGTTTATGTTTGTCACAAACTCTAGTACGAGATGAACTAATTAGCAAAGTTGGCAGCTCCGGAAGGGATTCAATATTTGTACTGGCCTTGTTAAAAGTTCTTACTGGTGAGAGAAATGTTTCCAAAACACACACTAAGATAAGTTACATAGACATTTAAATAATTCGTAGCTTGCACAGATTAATTATAATTAAAACTCAGTGCGGCGCTCATAAATTATATCGAGTCAGTGTAGTGGGAACGGCACTAAACTGGAGCCTTTTTCTCTTCACAGGAGATGCGTTGACACTCAAAAATATAGTATTTTTAAGCATCCGTATAGCATGTACGAATACATAGACGTTATATCCGCCCGCAGTCTTATAGCGCCGACATAAATACGGCACTTGTGTTCGCCCGTAATCCATACAGATTTGTACGTACAACACAGGAGTGTACAAGCCGCAAGCGCGTTACGCCGCGTAATACAGACGTGTACGCCGCAGGAAAAGTGTTAATCTAATACTATTCTATTACTATAAAATCACTAAGAAGTCTGTATACCATTTTTGGCTAATATCATTTTTATATTTTTTTTAGATTTTATAGATTTTACTATATGACGTGTACTCACGATTTACGCTTTTTACAGTCGACAGTTAAAAATGTATATAATAGACAGTATATAAAGGAGAATAATGTAACTAACACAGATATAACAGCTGAGTCTAGACTCCCGAAATTTTGAAAAAATTGGCGTGAGACTAGCGCATCATCGGTGATGATAGAGATAACACAGTCGTTTGTTACTCATGTGACAGCGGTGAGTTTTTTTTTAATTAAACATTTTAATTTGAAGTTATCTCGACCTGATCACTATCTTTTCATTTTGTTGAGGTGAGACAGTACTATGAGAACTCACTGTAAAAAAATATAAATGCCCCTGAAACATTTTTCGACCAAATTTATTCGATTGAAGAAAAAAAGTATTTTTGACAACGCCATTATCAAACTAGGTCCACTAATCCACTGAAACATTTTTGCTCAAAATGTTATTCGATTACATATTTTTTTAACGATGTCATTACCAAACTAGAGATAATCCCTTGGAATATTTTTCGACTAAATGTCATTTGACTATAGACACTTTTTAACAACATAATCAAATGAGTGGTAATGCACTAAAAAAATATCCACAAAATATTACTTGACTACAGATTATTTTTTCGAAAACGTTACCAAACAAGCGGTAATCCACTAAAACGTTTTGGACGAAATTTTATTCAACTAGACTTTTTTAACGACGACAGTACCAAATGTACGGTTATCAACTGAAACGTTTTTCGACTGAATTTTATTCGACCAGAAACATTTTTAACAACTACATAACCAAACGAACGATAGTCCACTGAAACATTTTTTTGGCGAAATATTATTCAACTAGAAACATTTTTTAACGACGACGTTACCAAACGAGCTGTAATTCGACGAAATGTTATTAGACTAAAAAAAAAGTTTATTTGGCAACGAAGTTACCACACGAGCGCTAATCCACTGAAACGTTTTTCAAACAAATTTTATTCGACTAGACTGTTTTTAACGACGAAGGTACTAAAACGAACGATAATCCAATGGAACGTTTTTCGACTAAATGTTATTCGACTTGACATTTTTATTAACGAAAGTGACGTTTCCGGTTGAGAAGTATAAGTTTTGCCTGGCAGTGTCGATAATACATAATTCTTTGCTCCATTTCAAACTAAGTATCAAAACTATTTGCAAATAACTAGTCCCGTGTTTGATCTATGTTGCGATAACAAGAGGTTCATATCTCGCACAAAGATATCATATCGCGTCCATCCTTAAATAAAACACACCTCCCCAACCGAAACATAATACATGAAGAACACGTAGCTTTACGGCGGGTTATGAGGGTGGCGACGGTGCCGCCCCGGGCGAGCTCTAACGGCTCTACCACCTTTAAAAATCATTTCATTTCATTTTATTTATGGAGATTGATAGTAAATCGAGTAACACTGGTAGTAAAATTTGTTAGTCTTTTAAATTAAGTTAAACAGAGTTTAGACCCTTTACTGTGGGGTCAGATTAATAAAAAACGTCCTTTTGTGCCGCCTCCGAGTTTCAAAGTGCTTTTTTACTCGCTACGAAATTTTCATTTTATCAAGAATTAATCTTTCCTTAATGGACGCACTGGGTTTACGATTTTAAGGTTCACTGGCTCAATGAACCCTAAAAATCACACCTAAAATAGAACCCTTTTTTATATGAGAAGAGTAGCAAACGAGCATGCAAACCACCTGATTTTAAGTAGTCGCAGCCCATAGGTATCCACGTACAACCACTAATACGACCGAAATCTTATCTGAGATCGAACTTAAACACGTTGCTACTCCTGAGGGCTAAGATGATCACCTCGTTTCAAAGTGTAGCCGGCAACCACGCCCCCCCAACCGAAACACATGTAATGCTTTACGGCGGATTATGGAGCGGCGATGGTACCTCCCCGGTCGAACTATAGTTCTCCCACCTTTGAAAGTAATTCCGTTTTGTTTCTCCGTCCGTTTGTTTGAATGTACAACTGTGCGTTACTTTTGACTATCCGTCCGACTGTTCAACTGTCCCTATGTTTGTTTGTCCTATTGTCCAACTATTCGCCTGTTCTTCTATCCCTTTGTCTGACTGTCCGTCTATTTATATGTTCATCTATTTCTAAATCATTTTAATCGTTTACTTCGTGAGATATAGCTTCTAAACTTTAGGATCTAAAGTAAAAAAAATATCTCCCCTTTCTATCGGGTATAAAATATAAATTAAATTAAAGATAGAATATAAAAAAATACTTTTATCTTTGAATTTTAAATATTTTATTTATTTATAAGATATTTACATACACTTAAGGAATGTTAACGTTACAATGTAAAATCAATTCAAGTTAATCGGCTTTGAGCGCCTGTTGGCTAACATCAAGTGTGAGAATCGCCGGCGAAAAACTCCCGGCAGTCAGCATCTGCACACAATTTCAAGTAAGTAAAACTATTACATGGGAAATAAAATTCGGTTACTATATGTTATATATTAATTTTCGATTATTTCATCCTAACTACGGAAACCTTCACAATTTTTACACCTTTGTTTTGGAAGTAGCATTTGTATAGCATAAACCCTTGGGTACTTTAATACAAACCCAATATCATTTACAATTGAACACTTCGCAGTCACAATAAGTCATTATTATTTAAAATAGATAATTTTGTAAATACTGTTTGTGTACTAGTTACATTTAAAAACATTTTTTTATTAGATTTTTCAGTAATTAAAGCAATAAAAATATTTTGTTAAATTATTATTATCTATCTCTAAATAGAAAATGGCTGTATAGAGCCTTTATGTTTCAATATTACATTTCAAAAAAAGAAGTCAAAATGAAATAAAAAATAGTAATTAATAATAATGGCAACTTTTTATTCGACATTGTCAGTAATTACAGCAAAAAAATGTTTGTTAATTAATTATTTTATATCTATAAATACAAAATGGCTGTCCTTTATCTAGGATTGTTTACTAGTTATTTACATTTAAAAAAATAGTTTTGACATTAAAACTGCCACGCAACGATTTTGAAGATCTTGAAGTTAAGACTAAATTAGATTAGTAATATTTTGCCATTTTTGGAAAGAAATTTGATGAAATACATATTTTGAATTTAAAATATTATAGCAAAATTTGTTAATATGATGAAAAATACACAATTAGGTCAACAAATTATTCCCGAGAATTTTATAAGCCAAAAATCTGCTAAAGGAAAATGTTCCTTACCCGCTTGTAACAAGGACCATTGTACTACGCCTTGGCACAATCCATGTATTTTAGCCAAATCTGATCTCGCGGACAGATTGCAACCTTTGTTAGTGGTTGTAGGTACCTTGGAAATTATAATTGGAATTATTTTTAATATTATAATAGTCGAATATGCGGACAATTACGATATTTTGTACGGAACGGAAGATTCTAAAGGTGGGTTTAATTCTTTCAAGCATCGGTTTTAGGTCAGAGATTTTGGACCTCTACCAGGAAATAACACCTTTTTAACACTTTCCCTGCGGCGTACATGACTGCTGTAACTGTTGTAACACGATTGCGGCCTGTACACACCTGTGTTTTACGTACAAATCTTTATTAATATCGGGCGAACACAAGTGCTATTTACGTCAGCGTTACTTGCTCAATTAATTTAAGTAAATATGTGCGAATGACATTTTCAAAGTCAGGAAAGATTTGTGTTTAAGTGTTTTTTTACTCATTACAACAATCAAATTCTTTTTTAATTACAAATACTATGTATATGTGCATTTCAATTACATATACCAAATATGTATTAATATTTCAATTACGTATTTTTTTACAATTCAAATAATGCTCAAATCTGTAAGTTTATATTGTTTGGTCACCATAGTGTGGGCTCAGTCTAGTAATTCTGTCTGTAATTAATTTATTTTTTATGGCAAAAGATTAATTTAATTTATTTTGCAGGCATATCTCTGGCTTGTCTAACTGGTTCTATAATTCTATGGTTAACAGCATGTCTGTTAATTATTTCAATACATTGGAGACTGCGACGCTTAATGCTGGTATGTAGTTAAAAATGATTTCATTACTCATGCACGCACGCACACTTGCATGCACGAACTCACGCGTCGCATGCACGAACTCACGCGTTACATGCACAAACGCACGCGTCGCATGCACGCACTCATATCGCTTGAAATTATTTTGTTTTTAATTAATAATTCTTTGTTCGTCTATTATTTTATTTTCAGAAGTACTATTTCGTAATTTACACCGCTTTCATACTATCAATAAAAATATATGAAACTTGTTAAATTAAAAATATTTGTGGTTGTATTTTTTCTTATTGCAGATTTATATATTTATTTCAACTATACTTGGCATCTATATATTCGTTTTGTCTGTAATAAAAATGCAATTTGGACTTTCAATGATTGAAAAAGGTTTTTATTGTTTTTTGTCTTTTTATGTTGAATTTATATGTACTTCACAAGGAAACATTTTTTTAAATTCATACTTCTTTTTTATGTAATAAGAGTTAGAAACGTTAATGCAAGTAATCTGATGTTAAGTTATCACTGCAGCCCCATGAATATGTAGTCAACTGGGGCGGACATTGCGTCTACGTATTCGTAAATGATAGAAAGATACTAAAAATACAATATTTCAGTAAATAGTCGGCGCATCTTCTGTCTAGAGAAATAAGCTCCAGTTTAGGGCCGCCTCCCGCCTGTTATCAACTTCAGGCGGGGCTCCTGTTCCATATAACTTGTTATCACAGATGAGCTGCCTAAATGACCAGTTGGAACTGCTTTTAATATATTAAGGAGACAGTGTCCTTAATATCAAGTAAGCTGTAAGGCTTGTATAATACAAGCTAATTATAGTTTTATATCCTATAAACTAATATTAGTTTTGTATCCTACAAACTAATAATAGTTACTGTCATTTATTTGATACTTTCGTTTTTATAGACTCAAATATGGGTGGTTGTTCAGGACGCCAGAATTTTCTATCCAGCGCTCCTTGTCTTCTGTGCCTTTTAACTCTTTTAGGATCAGGTAAGAGGGAAACTCTACTTCATAAATGGTAGGACTATAGTTGAACAGGACGGGTACCACGGATAATCTTATGATCCGCTGTAAAGCCAATCCTGATGCGGTTGGAAAGATATTGTTGCTGTTGCATTTGGTGGTAAAACCACAGTTCGATGGGGAAGGTACCACACGACGTGGTAGTGCGTAAAGCAGTACTTGTGTTTCGGTTGGAAAAGTGTGATTACTGGCTACACTTTTTTTACGTCAGGAAAACCCAGAACGGGTACCTTCCGCCACGGAGTCGAAGAAAGGTTACACCGGAATCAAACCGATTAAAAACCTGACTGGTGTTCCCCTCATGGACTGCTCTTAGTCAGGTCCCTCCCCCCAGGCCTGGCCAAGAGGATCAATGGGATATGCAAGTTCCCCCACCACGACAAAGTAGCAAATATATACCATTACACATATTAGTACCAACGCGTGTTGGTACTAATGTGTGTAATGGTATATATTTTAAATCACTTCACTTTTTCCTTTCCGGAGGGAGGGTGGGCATAGCGCCTGCTTTGAAATATGTACCATTATGCATTGTGGTGGCAGATCGTTGCAAGGTAGTTTTTAACAACAACTTAAGTCCATGTAACGCGGGACCAGAATGGCGCTACGGTATCTCCTGCCTGTCGTAAGAGACGACAAAAAGGGGGACGCTTGCCGAGATTTGGCACTTGACCCTTTCGTTGGAAAGGGTTCAGGTGCCTCGAACCAGTCGCTGCCTCCACGGAGAGTTGAGCATGCCGGAGGGATTATGCCGAGCCCCCCGCCACTTAACAGTGGGCGAGGGCTACTATAGTTAAGCCGGAGTGCAACGCCGAGTTCAGGCCCGGGCAAAGAGGCCCGTATTCCCCCGCCCAAAGAGGCTGGGACGTCCCCCGCTGATAATAAACAACTCAATAGCATGGATTTCCCCAAAATAATGTCTGATACTATTAACTATCTAAAGTGGCAGTTCTTTGGGGGCATGGCTACACTTACAAGCGATCATGTTATGAATAATTGCCGTTAGTTTACGATCTGTACATAAAATTGTACCTATCAACATTTCTGACATGAAAAATAATTATATTTCAGCTGTACACTTCATTGGAAACATAGTAGTATTTGCATACTACAATTTGAAGTACTTACAGCCTTCTAACATCAAATGTGGCGATGTTACTTAACATAATGTTAAGGATGTTAAAAAGATTGATTGACGAAATAAAACTTTATTTTTGGAAACTGTAAATAAATATTGCATTGTTCAACTTCTTTAATTTTAGCTTAGAAAATAGATTTTATAACATATTAGTTGGCTTGAACTTCGTTCCGCCTAAAAGAAAATGAATAAGCAGAATGAGGATTCTAAAATTAATGCTAAATTATTAGATTCATTCTTTTTCAATAATTTGGCCCTCGGAAGCAGTTTTGAACAGCCTGATCAAAACTGCTTCATGATGATCATGACGTAGCTCATTGCTGTGTCATCTCTTGATGTCGATTAAGTTGTTCCTCCTAGTTGCCCCGTCGAAAATTTTTACAGGTGGTAAAACTATATTTCGACCGGGGAGGTACCACCGCTGCCCTCATAATCCGCTATAAAGCATTAATTGTATTTGAATTGGAGAGGTGCCGTTGCCGGCTACACTTTGAAGAGGCGGCCATCTTAGTCCTCAGTAGTAACAATTTATCTACGTCCGAGCTCAGATAAGATTTCGGTCGTGTATGTGGTCGTACGTGGATGTCTATGGGCTGCGACTGCTTAACATCAGGTGGTTTGCATGCTCGTTTGCTACTCTTCTCACATAAAAAAAACTAAAATATTGAAGTGGCTTGCATTTGCAAGATTTTTTCATAACAAAGCAATATGTTTTGATAACTCATCCCATGTTTGTGTTAACATGCGAAGATTAATCTTGTTAATGGATACCGCGGTGACGTGTGCACTTGTGTGAGTCAGTAAACAACTGAGATTAACATCGTTTGTTTAGTTATTTTTCTTAATTACACTTACATATGGCTTTTTATGTGGGAAGAGGGGCAAACGAGCATGCGATTCTGATGTTAGGTGGTCGATGGAGCCCATCGATTTCGACAAACAATTAAAAACTGATCTAAAGTCCTATCAGAGGTGGAATATGGATATATACACGTTGCTACCCCTGAAGACTAAGATAATAGCCTCGTTTCAGAGTATAGTCTGCAATGGCATTTCTCAAACCCAAAGACAAAAGTTGCTTCATACTGAATGAAGGCAGCAGTGGTACTTCTCCGGTCAAACTAAACTTGTACCCCTTTCAAGTGAGTTGTATATTAGAACGATATGAGGTAATGTATTGTAACATCTATAATATTATAATTTACAAATATTATAAAACAAAATCTCCCGTTGCGTCTGTCTGTTTGTCTGTCTGTTCGTGATAAACTCAAAAAGTACTTGACGGATGGTCTCACAGTTATCAACATCAGGTACAGTGATTCCTTAGGTTTTCGTGCATAATAAGTTTTTTTTTTGTAAATTGGGCGAGAAATTAAATAATCCCTTGATGCGTGTACTTGTAGGTTATTTCACGATTTTAAAATTATGTAAAATAAACGCTGGCAAAGTCACGGGCACAGCTAGTGTATATCTAAAACATGTACATACTTGGAAGTGTTGGTAAGCCTCAGCGACGTAATCCGTTTTCAGCGTTTCTGGCAGAAACTCTTTTGCCTTCTCTAGTCCTTTTAACAAAATTGGATACTTATTATCCTTTTTTGTCTAGCCTTATGCTGCTCTAATTATTACAATGTCACAGTTTCGGGGGTTTAAATCGCAAACTACCATTATTTTTACTAAAATGTATTTAATGTAAATTCGTGCTTTGACTTGTTAAAGGGTCTCTTGGGTTATAGGGACTTGTGAGCTTATATAAAGACGATTGTCGGGATCTTGCAGCCGCAAGGTACGGTTCCCGTAAACTTTAAATAAGAGCGACTTGTTTGTTGTGGAATTTCCTGTATATTGAGATTTTTTGGGACAATGTACATAGATTAATCGATCAAGATTGGTGTCATCCTTTTTTTATTTTTTATTGCGAAAGAGTAAGAAACGGACATGCAGGCCACCTGATGTTAAGTGGTCACTGCAGCCCATGGACAACC
>DWON01010625.1:0-10660 GCA_018251015.1 Phocides pigmalion okeechobee
GTCCGTGGGCTGCAGTGACCACTTAACATCAGGTGGCCTGCATGCCCGTTTCTTACTCTTTCATAATAAAAAAAAATTATACATAATTATATAAATTTTTAATAATGCCGAAGCTTAGATCTTCGTACTTGCAATATGCGAGCCTCGAATGTTTTCTTAAGGCCATTAACGCTAAAAATCTTAAACAATGTTAATCAGGTTGAATGCACGCTATGTGAAAATAAGGAAAATGAGATCAATCATTATAAGTAATGCTGCGGCACCCGCGCCGTCACGTCAACTTCGTGCCATAATATGATAGGTATTTGCGAGACGATAAGTCGAATAAAATTTTTCATTTCTTTTCTTCTATCACAAATATTGATATATGACCTTATTTTTGGAACAAATGGGCACTTAAAGTTATTGGCAAGACAGGAGTTTTATACGACGTAAGTACTATACGCTGATCGTTCCTCGCTAACGTATATTATCTTTTCGGTAAGCACTTTTTTCAATAAAAATAGTTCACGTGTTACGGATACGTGCTATTTCTTAATTAATTAAGGCTTAAGCAGGGCTTTTTACGATGGGGCACGCAGTGCCTCTAAAAGAAATCTGCCATAAAAACTAAGAAAAAGAATTTGAAAAAAAAAAAAATTTGGTACAATTCGCAAAACATTCTGGATTTTTTTAATAGGTAAAAATTATTCAATTACAACAAATTATAGACTTAAAACTTTCGAAAAATAGCATGCCTCCAAAACAGAAGTGTCAAAAAACGCTTGATTATATGTAGTTATAGTATATTTGTTTGAATACATTGCTGTGTTAAAATCTTTTATGATTTTTCTGCCACCGCACCATTGCTGCATTAATTTTGCCTTATAATAGAGGTTGTAGCGCTGTTGTATTCTGGTCTGGAGGGAATAAAAAGGCAGATTCGCTCTTTCGAAGAGTTCTGTTTAAATTCTAATGTGTAGCAAGGCGTCTGCGATAAGCTTAGAGTAGGACCCGTGTTTTGTATGTTATATCAGGTTATTCATTAGCAACATCGATCGCTTAATATAAAACAGACTGTATGCTTGTATGCTATCTCTACTAGTTACAATAAAGCAAATACAATTTTAGAGAATTTAAAGCCAAATTTATTTTGTAAATGTATTTTTTTGCCTGACATACATATGTATGTTGAGAAAATTATCAAAGGTTGTCGCGTCTATAAAATTTAAGTATATTAAGCAGCGAAACAAAAGTAATAGTTACAAATATAAAAATGTTTCAAATTTAACCTGTTATGGGAACATACAGGATTTGGCACATCTATGTCATGATGCCTTTTCAGTACGTTCATCTATGTATTTTCATTTTATAATTCTAGAAAACTTAACCTTTAAGCTTCAAAGCAAAGTTGCGAGAAAAAAACTAGACGTCAATAAAAAACCATTATCTCAACGTTAATTATTCCATGCCGTCATCTCGCGGGCCTGTCCTATAAAAACAAAATTATGGACATATTAATTATTCGGCTGAAAAATCCACCGTAAAACTCATGGGGCCGCACCGTAAGACTCATGTAATAAATAATATTATTAAACGAGCAATTTACTCGACGATTTTAATTTTGCTGTATAAATATTATTCATCAAAAAATCTACTGAAATGTGTGGTTTTTCGAAGTTATGTACATTTAATATAATTACTATTTGATTAAACATTGAAGACAAACATTGTGACAAAATCTGCATGCTTGAGAGTTCTTGATTAAGTTCTTAAAAGTGTGTGAATTTTACTAAATTGAATGTATTGACATGTATTAGAAAGTCTTATAAGTTATCACATGCGTCGTTATGTCATTTTAAAAAGTAAAAACGTATCTTGATTTCTGCCGCTAGGGGGTAAATTCTACTCTAGCCTCCTATGTATTATACTTATATTGTGTCTTGTGTTGTTAATAAATTTATAGAAATCTTGATCCGAGTTTTATGTAGACCTTAAATACAAGAAGTTTCATAAACTATTTTATCGTTAATTAATTATTATGTTACTATTGGAACGGGTTTATCTTTGAAACAATAAAAGTTATTATAGAACAATCACACTCCACGGTACGGACCAAATAGGGGTTAGTTATTTATTCCCTTGAGAAAATGCTGACGTTTCAAACTTGAGTTGTATTTACAGTGTTTTATAAAATGTTTGCAAAATAAATACTAATAAAAATAAATGTAAGTAAAATAAAATAAAAAATAGTCCTACAGTTGACGTGTATTGTATTGTTGGTGTGGCTGGTAAGTAGAGAGCTGGATCATATCTTGTGCTAGAATTGCGATCGCTGTTCAGCACGAGACTGCGCTCAGCGTTCTTGGCACGATCCCTCTTAGATCCTCTTAGATCGTTCAGGTTAATTTTTTATTAAGTATAATTACTTATCTATTACATTTTAATTACTTGCATGATTTCAAAAAGTACATAATGTTGATTTGAATACCGCGTGAACAGACATTCGCTAATATTTCATTGGAATATTTTCTGTCTCGGCCTAATGGCCTTAACAATTGACCTCGTGAATTTTGAGGTCCATTACACGCGTTGGTTGTGTGTTAATTCTCGTCGTACATTAAAACCGGGGCCCGGAATGACAATGAATGATAGACAGCTTAATGGCATAACAAAAGTTTACGTGTTCGATAACATGCAAATCAGGAGGAAAGCGAGCGCCGCTTGGCACTGACTTTAATTCAAGCAACCCAATTTTTGAGAATCCAAATAACTAAAAAGGAACCTCTGTAATTTGTCATGTCCAGACATTCGTTTGACTGTATACCACAAATATTTTATCGTAGACTATTATCCCTACATTACATAGAATTTGGAAAACAGCTATGAACCCTTCATTGACCCAACGTTTTATCGGTCTTCTCTCAGAATAATAAGAATCAGGTCATGTAGATTGGACACCACACATTGGAGAACTCTTAGGTATGCCGATTTTCTCTCAGGTTTTTCCTTCTGTCTTTTCACGATAAACTCAAAAAGAGACTGGACGGATTTTCTCACAGTTTTCAACAACAAGTTGAGTGATTCCTGAGGAAGGTTTTGGTGCATAATATGTCAAGTTTTTTTTTTAATTGAGCGAAAAACGAGCAACGACTGGATCCACGTATGAAATGAATGAAATGATGTAAGTAAATATTAACTTTAACTTAACCAAGCCCATCTGGGCCGGGTCGCTAGTGTTGAATAAAAAACTATATATTTTCTGATAATTACATTTTTTTTATTGAGAAGAGCAGCAAACGAGCATGCAAACTACCTGATGTTAAGTAGTCGCAGCCCATAGACATCCACGTACTACCACAAAAGCGACCGAAATCTTCTCTGAGCTCGAACGTAGATGCGTTGCTACTCGCGAGGATTAAGACGTTCGCCTTGTTTCAAAGTGTAGCCGGCAACTACACCTCCAACCGAAACACAAGTAATGCTTTACGGCGGATTATGAGGGCGGCGGTGGTATACTATAGTTCTTAGAGTATTAGAACTATAGTTCTCCCACCTCTAAGAACACATTTGAGTTGAGACACTTATTTTGCAAGGTGTGGTCAATGTTTGTTGTAAATAAAATGTACCTCTGTATTTCAAGGGTATAAACCACGCCAAACCTTTGCGGTATTTCTTCATGTGACGTTGGTTGGGATCTTATTTGACCTTAATTAAGGAATGTTTTGTTGTTCGCACAAAAGCTTCCTCGAGGTTAATTCAATTCAAGGCTTTTGTGCTACGCAAATCAGATTGTGGTTTTATTAACAACGTTTTTACGATAGGTACACGGTTTCTGTTTAGAGATTAAATAAATGTATACAATTATGTGAGTCTTTGTACATCGTACAACGACAAAGGGTTAACTAGAATATCAGTTTCTATTGGAAATTTAAGATAAGGATTCGCACGCATGTTTAGAAACAGAAATGTATCATCTGTACTATTTAGTCAGGCAAGCTTAACATAGCTTGCGAAATAAAAAAACAACATTATTATCTCCAAATTCTAAATTTTATTTTCATTACAGCATTACATATACGTCAGATCATTCATTAAGATATAGTACGTAGCATGGATCATGCGATAAAGTTTTATGTAAATAAATTTTACATTGTGATAAAAGGATTATTTGGAACTGTTGAGTCCTTTGGGTGCTTGACAAGCAGCAAGAAACTCCGCACGGTAACTGGAGGTATTAAATATATAATTAACAAATGTAATTTTCAACTTATATTACCAAGACGACTAAATTAATTCTTGCCATCAAACAAGCCATCTAATATCATGAACTTTTGGAAAACATACAAATGATACGTATATATATTTACTAACTACTCTAACGGCTCTACCACCTTTAAATTTTATGATACTAATAAATAAGTATTCCAGTCTCCACGAAGCTGAACTTGAACCTAAAATACATTTTAGGTTCAAAAAACTATTGTTTTGGATTCTCTTGCATATATAAAGGCACCCTGTAGTGTTTGTATTGGGCTGTTACTATATTAATAGCTATATACTCTGTCTCATGCTTATGGTGTGGTAGGCGTGTAGATCATTAACGCTCAAGCCACGGGCGAGAGCGGATGCACCGGCTGTGCGCATCGTGAGTTGCCAAGTGCATCAGGTAAACATTACACACTCCATTATGAAATTTTAAATGTATTCGCCATGTACAGACAGCGATCAGTTACAGTTTTATTATGTATAGCATATAAGAAGATATAAGATACGTTTTGCTAGTAGACGTACCTTCAGTATTTACAAATTCATGGAACATTGCCGTAAATAAGTTAATACAAACAGGGAAATTTCTTACGAATATTACAAAACATGTCAAAATATATCCTTTACTGTCGGGTAAACGTCTGAGTATAATGGGTATCAGAAGAAGATGAATAGCATCGTAGCCCCTCTTAATCCACAGTGACTGATGGTACATAAGTCCTCATACAAATACGATACAAAGTTGGGGATTTTACCGTCAATGTTGCAAATTATATTTGACCGAATTATTAATTGAAATGTTAACTAGTTAATAGTTTAGTAATAGTAGATCAATAAATATGTGTGGTGTTCACAAATAAAAGCTTGGCATGTTTTGCACCGACTTTAATTACTTTTACAACAAATCGCATTAGTAATCGTCTTACTCGTCTAACGTCTTTTCTTAAACTCCTTTCTGTCGGTTACACTCATTGAGTTTCCATCTATAGTCGCTTTAAATATCGACTTGTTTAGCTACTACCTTAGCTTCCTATGTATTCTATTACTGTTATTCACTAAGTTAAAAATAATTAAAAAATCACTCTTGTATGCCAAGACTATCTTTTTACTTTCATTGGATTAAACAGTTAAATTTAAGATTTAAATTAATAAATATTAGAGAAAGTAGATAAGGATAGCATAGTAGTAAGATTCCAGCTTTCTCATATGAGGCCGGTATTGTACACGGGTCCTCACGGGGTCATAGGGTCGTCACACACGTTCATAATTGTGTGCGTGTTTAGAAATAAAAATTGTCACTTACTTTAATGATGAAGGAAAACATTGCGAGAAAACCGGTAAGCCTGAGCGTAAAGGTGTATGATTTTTATCAAATCACAGTCGACCAGCATCGTGGGCTATGTCTAAGCCTTCTTATCCCAAAGGAACCTGTTCCCAGCTATGAGACAATATTGGGTTGATGATGAAGTATGTTTTTATATTTAAGGCGGTAGAATTTTCCTAAACAATATTCTTTTAGGATTGAAAGGTGGAAGAACAATTGTTCGACCGGGAGGTACCACTGCTACATTATATGTGTTTCGATTGGAGAGGTGCGATTGCCGGCTACACTTCGAAGCGAGGCGACCATCTTAGTAGCCAGGAGTAGCAACGCGTCTACGTTCGAGCTCAGATTTCAACTGTCTTAGTGGTTGGATGTGGGTGCTTTGGGTTGCGACTACTTAATATTAGGAGATTTACATGTTTGTTTGCTACTCTTCTCACATAAAAATACGTTAAAATGAAACTTCGTTAATATAAATGCAGCTTGCGAGTCATTCTCAAGTACGTGCTCTGATCTCTAGTTAATGTAGCGTGAAGATGGAAATCATTCCGTCTGACCTACATCTTACCACATAAAGGTGCTTCTAAGTGAGAAGGCGGCTACTAAACTATAAATAAAGATTTAGAATGAATATTGTGTAATGTAAAACAAAAAATAAACTTCTAATGTGTAAATTTCAAATTTAAAAATATCCGACAAAATATAGCTATAAATTTGTCGTAAATTAATCCTTAATATTTTTTCCTAATCGATCATCAGACTGCGTTTATCACCTATCTATAAAATATTTTTATCAAGACCATTATAAAGAGTTCAAACAATATTAACAACAATACGTCTGCTTTGCTGAATATTCTGTTGATTCAAATGTATGCTACAGCTTCAGATTTGGGTTTACTGTTTGTTGTAATATCACAGAATAAAATTTTGTATCGATTAAACAAGCAGAAGTTGCTCACGTGTCTTCAATAAGTTGAAAACATTCAGCTCAGCTTGCAGTTCAACAGATTTTCTTTGGTCATAGTTGAGTCACTTGGTCAAGTCACCTAAAATATAGTTTAGGAACTACGTATCCATAGTCAAATACAAAAGCAATACGGTGATTCATCTGCATAAAACAAGAAGACAGAAATATAACAAGCAGCAAGACTGTCAAACACCATTTCTTTATTATCATGTATTAATAATGCATAATATTACTCGTGTTTAATAACCCGCCTTACCATGATACACCACTCGCCCGCATTTTCTGTTGTCTCAATTCTCTACATGTCTTTTACTTAAAATAGTTTTTTGAAGAAAACACTGTCATAATTGAGGTGTTTGTACAAATATGTACAGATATAATACAAAGTTTCGTTTATCGCTCTTGTTAGAAATGTAAATCGTATGAAGATACATTGTGTGGTTTAGAAAGAAGCGTAGAAACAGATGAAGGTGGACAGCGAATCTCAGTCATGTCTATCTATAATATAGATATCGAGTGGGACATTATACCTTAAATAAAACTGCTGTCCGTAGCAATCAGTAAAATGTTCTTTTACAAATTTTGTTTCGTAATGGTCATTACCCGTGGCCACTTAGCTGTTATAGAAATTTACGAAACCTAAAAATAACATTGAATATAGAATATCAGCGAATAATTCAACCAAGAGAGATTGAGGTTAAAAGGGAAGGCGGTTTGTATAGAGCCTAATGCGATCGAAATGATTATCATTAAATATCAGACAGCATTGAATTTTTCCGTAATTTAGGTATTTTTTGTGTACCTAACGCTCATCGTTTATATATTTATCAGTATGTTCGACGAAAAAATACTTTTTTATGTTGGAAAAGTAGCAAAATGCACGCTGCAGGTCATCTAAAAGTGGGAGAACTATAGTTTGACCGGGGAGGTACCACCGCAGCTCTCATAATCCGCCGTAAAGCATTACCTGTGTTTCGCTTGGAGAGGCGCGGTTGCCGGCTACACTTTGAAGTGAGGCGACCATCATAGTCCTCAGGAGTAGCAACGCATTTATGTTCGAGCTCAGATAGGAGAAATCCTGACTATGACTGAAAAGTCATATTTGTGATTGTACATGGATATCTATGGGCTGCGACTACTTACAATCCGGTGGTTTGAATGCTCGTCTGCTACTCTTCTCATATAAAAAAAAATTGATGTTATACGTCTCTGCAATCTATGGACATCTACGTCTAACTTCAAACAAGTCTAGTCTTGCCTGACGTCGTGGATAGATGAGTTGTACCTCCCGAGGAATGCGATGGTCACCTTGCTTGTACGTGTAGCTGGAAACCAAGCCTTCCTAACCAAAACTTAAAACCGGTTTTACAATGGATTATAGGGGTGGCGGTGGTTCCTATCCGCTTCATGTACTGTTCTGCCATCTTGCAAAGACATTTCAAATAAATTATAATTGTCAACTTTTTTTTTATTGTGAAAGAGTAAGAAACGGGCATGCAGGCCACTTGATGTTAAGTGGTCACTGCAGCTCAACCACGTCTAATCTCAAGTAGAACACAAGTTCTATTTAAGGATGGACGCGAATGCGTTCCTAACTTGAGGACTAAGATGGTCGCCTCCAATAAAGTGTATCAGGCAGCCACACCTCTCCAACCGAAACACAATACATGAAGAGCATGTTGCTTTACGGCGGGGTATGAGGGGGGGGGGGGGGGCGCCCCCGGGGGGGCCTAACGGCCCTACCACCCTTTAAATAAAAATAAAAAAAAAAAAATTTTGAAATATAATAAGTTACCTTATATTGCCCCCTTTTACGTTTACTTGAGTTTCTATGCTAACAATAAGTGTATGTATAAAATACGTAATATTACATGCAACTGGTTCGAAGCATCGGAAATTAAAAAGTGTTAATCGTGAGTACCCGTTATATAGTAAAAGGCATAATAAGAGTGTTTGACACGTGTTTTGTTTTCATGCGATAAAAGTATTTAAGATATTATCGTTAAGTATAAGAAGTAATTCATTCTGCCAAAGTGGTTGTTTACACAAGGGATCCCTCGTCTTGAGAGGTTCCGAGATTCCCTTATTTAATTGCCTCATTCACGATACACGCTTCCAGTTCATTAATTATTTATTTTCCCTTCGTTTACTTAAAGCTAAAATATTGTATACAGTACCCATATAATGATGTAATATTTATCAACTTCCCTAAATATTTGATTTTAATGGCTTTTAAGGCTAGGCTATTAGTTATTACTGCTTAATTAGAGGTGGATTATTTAATTAAGCATAATCTACATACTATATATAAAAGAGGAGGGTCACTAACGGACCTAAAGCTCAATGCAGTGCTGAAACCGCTAAATCTAGAATCCTAACTTTTTTTTCCTAATTTTTTTAAGTTCGTGCTTAAAATATAAGATGAAATTTATTTGATTTTTGTTACATTTTATAAACGTACATTAAATACATATAGGGTAAAATAGAGTTTTATGTTTTTTTATGTAACATAATAATTTTTTACAAGCTAAGGCGCAAGCGTAACTAATATTCAATGACAACAAAAACATTACGTAGCACTTACTACGATAGTCTACGTAAGCTGTAGCAATCGAGGTGTAACAAATAAATTTTATCGTTTTATAAGCCTTCATTGTAATCATCTACACTAGTGTTTCTGTGTCATAGGTGCTACGAATACACATGAAGATATTTATACACCCAGACCCCAAGTCCATCACATAGGTCTGTATACAAATAATGTATTTTGTAATACATAATACGCGCGCTGCGAGCCACAGAGTACGTAGCTGTAACACCCTTATTTTCCACGAGACTTAAAAAAGTTTGTTTGCATTTTACTCAATACTTAAATATAATCATTTTATCATTTCCTGAATAAATGCTTAACTATAACAAAAAAATTACACAGTCTACGTATGGCTAATAGGAAAAACCAATAACAGTAAAAATGCATTTTTATTAGCGATCCCTCACGGATTAAAGCCGGCGTATAAATTTTAGGTTTCTGCAATGACTTTTGCAGACGTGCTAAGTGTGAAAAATCGTACTGAGCGCATAACATGCTTTATTTTGAGTATATTTTTCATTTGACGCATTAATAAACACAGATACAATGTTTCAATAAAGGTAAAATAGATGATTGTGATACGAAACTGTGGTTAGGTTTACAATGGAGATTTTTTAAACATTTAAGAGATGATATCAGTATTTGAGAGAACAATATAAGTTCTCACATCACATGTTAAGGGAGGTATTAGCAAGTCAAATACGCTCTATATGCTACTTGCAATGAATGGCCGATGAGGCTCGGAAACACTCAAAGTACTCAAACGGCCAAATGCTCTCAACCTTCGCTGTTCCATGACGCTATTGTGAATAATCCACGAGGTACACATTCAGGGTCACAAATATATACAGTAAAAGGGCGCATAGAACCGTTTTAGGTTGATTGTAAACGATCAACAAAGTTAACACTTTCCCAGCGACGTATGACTCTGCTGTGTAATGCGTGGTACAACGCGCTTGCGGCTTGAACACACCTGGCGTGTACCAATCTGTATGGATTACGGGCGAACACGAGTGTCGTTTTTATGTTGGTTCTACAAGACTCCGGGCGTAAGCAATGTTTGTGTATTTGTAGACGGATGGTAATAATACAATATTTAATTGAATTATCGGCACATCTTCAGTCTAGACAAATATGCTCCAGTTTAGTGCCGCCTCTGCTGACCCGATCTAGAATATGTGCGCTGTAGTGAGTGTTAATTAGCAAGTCAAATGCTGTGTTCGACCAGCGGTAATTGCTGATGAGGCTCCGACTACGTTTAAAAACTACGTTTCGTCTACCAAGTATGAAGTAATAAAATCTGTAGTTATTGAAATAATTTATGATTACAAAAACAATATAAGCAGGAGTTCTGGATGGCATTTTTAATTTGTAAAATATTAAATTAAAAAAAATATATATATTAGGTATATGAAATGCATGTATTAAATATCACAGTGATTTATCAACAAATTAATATTTTATAAACAGCTATAGAATGTTAAGTTATATGTGTTAAGTTAGATTAACTTTTACTTAGTTTAAAAACTTG
>DWON01010626.1:0-10660 GCA_018251015.1 Phocides pigmalion okeechobee
TTGACAACCACGTCCAATCTCAAATAGAACAGAAGTTCTATTTAAGGATGGACGCGGATGCATTCCTACTCTTGAGGAAGAACATGTTGTTTTACCGCGAGTTATTAGTGTGGCGGTGGTGCCGCCCCGGGCGAGCTCTAACGGCTCTACCAACTTTCAACCTTATAAATAAATAATAATCAAGACCTCATAATCCGCCGTAAAGCATTACTTGTGTTTCGGTTGGAGGCAGTTTCCGGCTACACTTTGAAGCGAGGCGGCCATCTTAGTCCTCAGTAGTGGCAACGTATCTACGTTCGAGCTCAGACAGAATTTCAGTCATGTTTGTGGTTGTTGTACGTGGATGTCTACGGGCTGCGACTACTTATCATCATGTGGTTTGCATGCTTGTTTGCTACTCTTCTCACATAAAAAAATCATTCCCCCTAAAACATGACTGATATCAACTTCGAGTGAAAAGAAGCCAATCATATGTATGTATCGCAATTACTAATATCGCTTAAAATTATGTAACAACAACGTGTTTTATATTATGTGTGTTTATTAATATAATTATTATTCGCTTTAAGGGTGGAAGGACACCAGCTGTGCGGACGACTTATTTTCTTTACTCTAATAAAAGCCTTATATATTTTAAGTCTGACAGTAGAAAATAATAGTAGATTGTTAATGAATTACGAATAATAAAATAGTATAAATGATATGTTGTTAACATGTCTATATTAAGCCGCTTTGAATCTTGACTGTCCAAGTAGAATTTAGTATAATCATTATTTTAAAACTCTTTGTCGAAAAACTGAAACTTGAAATTTTAACTCAGCTCAGAGTCTGATGAGAATACAAAAAAGTATAACTATCATTTATTTTTTATTTACTTTTATTAACCAAAAAGAAAAGGTAATTTCTCTTAATCCATGTAAATTTGAAACTAAGAGAAAGAGTTCTATTTTTTCGGCTGTTACAGAAAATATGGCATCAACTTAAAAAAAAATCTTAATTTTTAAATTTATTAATACAAGACACGCGAAGTAAAAATCCATAAAAGTGATTACCTGTTTATTTCATCCCATCATGTTTACAATCTTTATTATGCATTACCTTGTATGTGGCTATTCCCAGCTGACCGTATGCTAATATACATACAATATACGAAAGGGTGAACCGTGGATTGTACACCCTTTTAATTAACGCGGGCTTCCAAATCTGTTCGCCGATCAGCGGTACAGCAAATATAAAAAAGGATCAAACGTTTAAAAGGTATTTAATGGACAGAGATGATGCCCTTTTAAACGTCCATTAAAATCGGCCGCTTTGAGATTTACCTCAAAAACCCCTTTGATAGGTGCGTGAATAAAAACCGTGGCCTATTTTTATCAATTTTCAGATCGTTTGCAGCAGATTACGCCGCTTTGTCGACGGAATATCCTTCACAACACACACCATGGTGAAGGATATTTCGTTTTGAAAATAGTATCTTGATTCTCACAAAGGGAACGTTGAAAAGGATTTGTGTGTCTATGTAGCTTTGAATTGAACTCTTCCAGTACAAGGGCACTTAAGCTGTGAACCGCTTACGAAATGCAGGTGTGAATGTACAAAAGGGAAAGATGC
Organism: Phocides pigmalion okeechobee; assembly: GCA_018251015.1. Taxonomy (NCBI): domain Eukaryota; kingdom Metazoa; phylum Arthropoda; class Insecta; order Lepidoptera; family Hesperiidae; genus Phocides; species Phocides pigmalion. The sequence continues at coordinate 1,612 of DWON01010626.1, forward strand.
AAGTTGAGACGCGGTTTCAAAGAACTTAACCCTTCAAAGGCGTCCGACAACCTTTTCAAACGTACATAAAATACATTTTTCGGTCACGAATTTATCAACACTTTACGGTAGGCGCGTTGATTATGCGAAGACGGAGAAGAATTTGGACGAAAATAAAGTTATTTTGATTTAAAATGCAAAGAAAAAACAGTGGAGAGCGACGCGAGCCTACCCTCCATCGAAAGACATTTTTCCTCCAAAAAATCCCTATTCATTTAACTAATCCTGACGCAGACAAAGAGACTGCTAGCGAATTAGATAGGCAAATATTTTTTTGTACTTGAATGAAGTTTCATATCTCGTTTTAATATCGTTTGATTAACAAGTCCGTCCAAATTCTTATTAATTTTTGATACTGAATACTCAACATGCCCTATTACCGGAAGGTCTAATAACGTTAAAATTAAAAAGATTATTATTGCGTTATTGCAATGTTGGCCGTTTTTCATAATTCATACATTCTTTTCACACAAACACATACAATTCACTTATAGAATTGATTGCCATTAACAGATTTCTCTAATCAAGTGAAAATTAAAAGAGAGTGCGGTCTGAAATCGGGAACAAATGCTATATTACCTGAGTACCTGTGAACAAGGCTTGAATGATCTATATTTTATATCAAAAAATATTTGGTTATAGAGATATGACGTAAAATTGTTGTTACTCCTGAAGACTACCTGTAGTGCCAGCCGACTGCCCAATTATATATACATATAGATGCTGCCGACGATTTCGTTCACGAGGATTTAAATTTTCCAGTTCTACCAGATTTTCTAACAGGAAAAGTTCTCACGTATTTTACATGTAACATACAAATTGACATATTTTTATTTATAGATCGATCGACATACTATGAACACTAAATGTTAAGTGAAGAACAATGCAATACAATAGTGAAAACCTCACTGAAATCGGTTAAGTCGTTTTTGAGATTAACGCACACAAACGGATGTACTGACAACAAATTGAACAACTATAATTTTGTATTTTATTGCGTTAATAAAAACCCTAAATATAAAAAGTGTTTCTCATTTACTTAGCATCCAGATAGCGATTAGTTACAACTTTATAATTTGTATAGATAAACAGTATCGCATTATATCATATCGTAAAATATACTCCGTAGTCAGCGTCAGCGGGCTTGAACCTCTGACTACAATTTGTCAGAGATCTAAAAGATTAGGGTCTTCCCGTTTCATCATGGCAGCTCTCTTGTTGATTTAGGACATTGTAGAAATTAGTTGTACAATCTATTATAACGATGTATAACTACGTCTAAGCTACTCAGCACATTACTTACTAGCCTGTTTGATATTTAAATGTGGTACGGATCAAGATAGGTATTTAACCTAACTAGTATAAATTTAAGAGCTCTTTTAGAGTTGATTCATATCTCACTCAGAGAATTTTGAGCCATGACAGACCAAGCCGTTTATAAAAAAATGCCGAGACTTTTTCCGCCGGCTTTTTTCTCCCGGTCAACCTTAGCCAACAACGCGCTCCAAGCCGATGTACTGATTTTACATTGTACCCTTGACGTTCATTAAGTGTCTGTAAATACCTTACAATGAAGTAAATATTTGAATTTGAATTTGCCGCATGAACAAGGACTCCCTTAAGTGACGCAAATTGCTTAAGTAAGACTTTTATTATAGTCAGTTTTATAGTATCCAGTGTTATATTGAGTTTATGAGGTTTAAAGGTGGGAGAACTATAGTTCGACCGGGGAGGTACCACCGCCGCCCTCTTATACGCTGTAAAGTATTACATGTATTTCGTATGGAGAGATGCGGTTGCCTGCTACACTTTGAAGCGAAATGGCTATCTTAGTCCTCAGAAGTAGCAACGTATCTACGTTCGAACTCAGATGGAATTTCGGTCGTGTTTGTGATTGTACGTGGATATCAATGGGCTGCGACTACCTAATATCAGGTGGTTTGTATGCTCCTTTGTTGCTCTTATCTCATAAAAAAAACTTACGAATAAACATCTCAATTAATATATAATGGAAGGATATGATTATTAGATTGGTCTTACTTAAACACCAAAGCATACTAAGTGAGGCAGATTCCTTATAAATATTCTAAGTCCATTGCTGTATTAGATTCCTGCGTATTTAAGGTGTTCTACATTTATTCAATGGTCAGATAAGGTATCTAAACGTTGCTTTAATTTTTGAGGAGCGTCGCAAATATGTATCTATTATATCTCATTCTCTTTGAGCAGCATTTAATAGAAATATAGTACAAATCCCACTTGAACTAAGCCCAGCACGTTGCGGAGGGAACAGCTTAAAATGTACTTGAAAGAGAATTTGCCTACACAAATACCGCCGCATTCATCAAGTCAATTTTTAGAGTAAAAGCAGAAGAAACATTTTTATCTACAAGAATTCACCGTGTTTACTTGTATGTATTGAACGATACCACTTCATTATTATATTTTTTTATGTGAGACATCCACGTACAACCACAATCACGACTGAAATCCTATCTAAACTCGAACGTAGATACGTTGTTACTCCTGAGGGCTAAGAAGGTAGCCTCGGTTCCGCCGACATTCCTCTCTACCCGAACCGCCGCACCTCTCTAACCGAAACGCAAGTAATGCTTTACGGCAAATTACGAGGGCGGCGGTAGTACCTCAACGGTCGAACTATAGTTCTCCCACCTATAAACTATTGATACTAGACTTGATACTTATCATGTCCGAAGCAATGCAAAGCTTGAGAATCCAAAGAATAGTTTTGAAATGCGTTTTTAATCCGGAGATAATAAATATTAATTAAAAAGCAGTGATAGCCTAAAGTTACGATTCTGGACTCCCACAGGGGTGCGGGAACTTCCCAATAGGAACACCTCTAATTTTACAAATTTATATGCGTTTTACAAATAACTTATCATTTGCTTTAACGGTGAAAGAAGACGTGAAGAAACTTGCATGCAATAAACTTCTAAAAACGTGATGAAGTCTACTAAGGCGCAAATAGTCAGCGAGGTGGACTATGATGTTATCTTTCTATTCTGACAAGTGCCTAACAGTGAGATAGTTGATGATGAAATATTAATTAATAACTTACAAATAAAACGTAAAAGTAAAAGCTTTTTTAAACACTACACGGGGAAATAGGAACATGTAAAAATATTCTTCGTTTTGTAATTTTATTTAATGCGTTCATTTTTAATAGCACACATGGAAAAAGGAACACATAAAAATATTCTTCATTTGTAATTATATTCATGTTAAAATAATTTACACAGTATTTGTGTGAGGCATTCCTTTCGGAGCAAAGTTGGGGGGTGTAGGCAGTAGGCTGTCGGATTACACGGGCGACGACGTCGAAGGGCCGACGTCGAAAAACAAGAAGGCTCCTTGGAATGCAAAGTGGGGGCTTATCTTATAATCATCGAGCGCGTCAACTTATTAATAAAAATCATATTTCACGAGGTCGCCCGTCGCGGCACCGGGGCGGCGACGCGCCGCGCATAACATCGCATCTCCCGACCCGGTACCAACTCTTGAACACATTAATTTAAACCCGAAACAACTTGTTGACGTGGTTCAGTATTAATTCAATTACTTGACATCCCGAATAGATATTTATGAATACAAAACGATACTTTTGTAAGTGTCAAAGAATTAACTTAAGAAAGTTTGTATGATATTTGTAACAATTTTGACGTGATGTAGTATTAAATCAATTGGCCAACTTTCCGAAAATATATTAAGGTATACTAAATGAAACGTTCATAATTATAAAAGAAACAACTTAGGAAATGACACTCGATATCCAGTTCATTTTTTGACGTGATTTAGTATTAATTGAATTAATTAACATTCGTAAAATATTTAAAGATTTATAGATAGAGAAACAACCTAGAACGGTGCTTCTTTCTACTTTGATTTTTGTATCGTCAGTATTAATTTGATTAGTTAACATCCCAAATAAATATTCAGGTGTAAAAATTTATTTATATTTTATTAATGATATTATTGACGGAGGCAGTCTTCTTCCAAATACTCTAAAATCTTGATATAACTAACATCTATTTTGCGAGCTACCTATTAGGTGAAAACATCCATTCATTTTGCAAATGAAAGGAGAACATAATTAAATAAATAAAAAATAACTTCAAAATATATGATACATAAAAATGTGTCTATAAAATTATTTTATTCTAAGAGTTTCTCGAAAACGTGCTAAGTTCATATCAAAAGGGATTTTAGAGTTATTTCTGGAAAATGACGCCTAGCGTGGGTGCTTGAAATAATAACGATACCTTAGGATGAGTAAACATTAAAGAATTTGTCGAGTAAATATTGTAGATTTTATATTATTCCACTTTTTAACTAATTTTAGTTAAATTAACTTAAATTTAACATAGCAATCCAACACCCGTACCCGTACCCGTGTAAGTACCCGGTACATAGTAAAATATATAAATTCTGCGATAATATTATTTTATAATTATAATTTAATTTTAGTTAATTTTAATCTAAATTAGTTTCGCTGTAGTAGTCGGAACACTACGCACTCGCTTAGGGCAACAAAAATTGTCTTTAAAGTGGACAATGGAAGTGAATATAAATTGCATCCGTCCTCTAGCGTGTTATTAACTTCCGAACAGGATAGCCACCGGAAATCGACCCCGGTCCCTTCCTGTTGGACGCTCTCTGTAGTCTCTACGTCTCTACTTTAGATTTATATTATTACAGAGTACATTACACAACCACTTTAGTACGTACAAAATTCATTTCCTTATTAAATAATTTCCATGTACAATAAGTAGTACATTTATTTACATGAACTAATGGCTGCCCGCGACTTCGTTCTTGCGGGCTTTAATTTTTGTAGTTATCCATATTTCTAAAAGTAAAATTTCCTCATATACCCATAACATTCACGTAGTAAAAATTAAAATTATTTAATGATTAATAACATATTAACCTTTCTTTTTCTGCGCGATTTGTTAATATAAAAGGTCACATCCTCTATGGACATCCTGTTATTGTTTTCAGAAGATGTTTCAGGGAAAGTAGTGATTATAATTACATCCCTTCTTGATTTATTGAACTAAACTAATCACGTCCCGTCTATAACGACGTCCTGTCGCAGATATTGACTCAACAGGATGTAAGGTGTCTCGTTAATCGTGTTGCGATAATAATTCATTTATTTGTTTTGCAGCAAGAAAATAGTAGCTTAGTGGTAAAGACTCTGGCTTGTTAACACTGAAGACCGTGGCTGAAACCACCTGTTTCTTTCGAAATATTGACAACTCGCGTGGCGTAGCGGTAACTATACCGACTGTCACATAGAGGGTTTCGGGTTCGATTCCCAGTCAGTCAGACGCGTGAATGATGAATTTAGATTTCTAGATAGAGTCTGTGCGTTTGCGTGCATTTCTTGTATGTGTGGATATTGGGTGCATGAGTCTCAGAACACATAGAAACCTAGCGTGATGCTGTGAATGTAGATGACCTTACTATTAATAATAACTTGCTGTAAGAGCCAAGGGTAACATCATAATCTGCATGTCTGAGAACATGTCTGAAAACGTACACTTTGGCGAGCGTGTGAGACAATTGTTGCATTTCGGTTGGAGTGGTGCGGTTGCCGGCTACACCATCTTAGTCCTCATAAGAATGTCTGGATTTGGGTGGTATACAGCAAGTTCTTAGCATCGTTTAATATACAATTTCATAAAAATAATATATCAAAAAATTAAATAAACTAAGTTATTACTTTCCTAATACGTTTATAATCCGCATTTTAATAACCATAGCGGATACTGAACAAGCTAATAATCGTTTAGCAAAACGTTACGCCCACTGACCGGACACGCGGCGTGCCGGGGCGTGCCCGCGGCGTTCCCGTCATCAAAGCGCTGTGCACAAACATTGTGACAGGACATTAAATATGCCCCTAATGAGTTATCATACGAGCACGGCGGAATGAGATCAGTTTATGTTCAGTGTTTTGATAGCACGTTATTAAAACTGAATGGATGTATGATTTTTAAACCGGACATTTTTCAATTTTTTTCCGGAAATATTACGCTAGCCATTTTTTAATAAGTTGATATGTTACTGTTATTTTTTATTATTTTTTTATATATATCCAATAGAGTTACAAAAAGTAAAATTGGCCACTTGGCCTCATTTGAAGAACCCCATGTTATAGCCCGATAGCGTTTAGGTAATACCTCAGAATGAAGTTCATTCCACATCTTGCGAACGTGCAAAATGTGGAAATGTGGAAGTGTGAAATTCATTCTGAGGTGCCACCTGGTGAGGATAATGAAACCGAATCGTTCTATCTAGTAACTTATCTCCGATACAACATTTCGTATAATTTTCTATATTTAAGGGTTGTGTTATTTCTTCACATTTGAATGGGAATAAACGGGAAGTATACCGTTCCAAATAAAAAAAAGATTTTTATCATATTGGTTGCTAAATGGCGGAGTAATACCGCAACAAACATTAAAAATATACCCTACGCGTCGCCCTCATAGTAAGCCATAAAGCAGTTCATGTATTCGGTTGGAGGACGTATGTAGTTGGTTGGAGGATGTTCAGGAGGACCTTAGTCCTGATTGAAGTCCGACGTGGATGTCAATAGGTTGTAAAGACCATTTAACATCAAGAGGCCTGCACGCTAATTTGCTACAATTCCAAAAAAAAAGTTTTGAGAACCTATTTTTTTCTCAAATCGGTTGAAAAAGTATAGTTTTTATTAAGCAAATTGTAGTTGTAGTAATTGTAAAACTTATCCTTTCCTTCGAACACAACTGCTTTCATTTAATTACTTCATACTAAGTCCCTATTTTTATACGATAATAACTAATTATTCTCTGATCTACTCGTAATTAATATTTACCAGCTTAATATCAGCCAGGCAATATAGGTTCGTCTTCGTTTATTTTTCACGGCTATATCTACCCCCTTATTAAATTACAGAGCACATATCAAGTTCTCATTTACTCTAAGGTTAAATAGCATAGAAGTTTCTCATTGTCGTATCAAACGAGCATGCTGATGGTAAATTAACAGTCACCAATCCATGTATAACTAACTCCATATAAAATCCGAGTTTCAACAGAAGTCAACTGTTGCATTGCTACCTCTTGAGTCCAAGATTAAGCAATTACTGTTTCTTTGCTGAGTAGGGCACATGTCTCTTTTCAGAATATCGTGTTTTAAGCTACATTCTATCATGCTGACCAGATACGGATTGGTAGACATCGCACATGTTTGAGAATTTTATGTAGAACTCTCAGAAACATAACTTTCCTTTCGTTTTTCTTCATTGTTAATGCAACAGATATATTTTTTTAAATGCAAATAGCATTAAAACTTATATGTACCGGACATTCAAATTCCGGACCTGACGTGTGAGAGGCTGGAATCTTAGCCCTAAGTTTTTACTTCTTGATATGCTTTTTTATTCGGTGTGGGTGAGAAAATGATTAAATGATCCCCTTCGTTCATGGGCGGTTATAGGGGTATGTCATACGTTTACTGACCAAAACCACATCCTGTTTCTTCCCAACCCTTGAGTTCCCAATTGGTCAGCTACCAGATAACTACCGACCCCGGTAGCCTGATATAAACTAAGCGATCTACATTATACTATATACCGGGTACTCAAATTTAACGATTTTTTAGTTTTTTTTTTATTGCCGATATTTCGAAACAGTTGCGAGGCAAGGTCACAGTTATACTCGAAACTCGAATATGATTAAGCGAACTATACATATTTTAGATCGTTAAGTACTTACTTGAATAAAAAGCCAAGAGGTGACGAGAGCCAGGCTGCTGTACTGTCCATTGAAGCGGTAATGATACGCGTAGAACGAGAAGTGGTACAGATAGAAGAATCTGTTGACAAAGAAATAAAACAAAATAAATATTGCATAAAACCCTTTTAATTAATACTATTAATATGTATAGTTGGGACCTCACTACGGAATTGAGGTAATGGAAATAAATACAAATCATAAATTCAAATAAATGACAAATAGAATATAAAAAAGTCATATAAAAGTGATCAAAGCATTTTTCAGTATTAATCAAAGATGATAAAGTTAAGTCAGTTATTAAAATTTATAAACCAACAATAAGAACCGGTATTATCGACATAAGCGCCCATGCTGCCCAAATAATTCGTAAGCCAGTTTTGCAATTTTTTATGCGCAATGTAATATCGATCTTGCAACATGAATCGAAAAAATTGCAATTGCAAAATTCTACAATAAGTACCAATCGACGTGGGCGAGCCCTATATATATATGTATGTTGTACAACTATAGCGATTGAGGCAGTACCATTTCCGTCCTCATAATTCGCCGTAAAAAGTTCTTGTGTTTCGGTTACAGTTACGGTTGTCGTTTAAAATTGTAAGTGAGGGGACCATTTCAATGATGAAAAGTATCTTAAGGATATTGAATTGTTTCAAATATTTTTTATTCATCATCATCATCATTTACGTGTCAGCCTTTACGTGTCCACTGCTGGACATAGGCCTCCCCCAAGTGCAGCCACTTTGACCGGTTCTGCGTCCTCTGCATGCAGCGGTTACCCTCTACCTTTATCAGGTCATCGGTCTACCTGGTTGGGGGACGCCCTGTGCTCCTTTTGTCTAGACTATTTTTTATTAATTTATAATAATAATACATTTTAGTTATTTAAATTTCCATCTCCTATTTTTTCAGCGTTAGGGGTGGTATTTTTCTCCAAATTTATACAGGACCCAACGGGATGTAAACACTCGCAAATTAGACATTTTTAAAATTTGCTTATAAATGACGGAATACTGCAATAACAAACATTAAAAATACAAATAAATTTAATAATTTATGGTTAATTACGGTTAATAACATAAGTAAAATTCTTAAGAGATGAGACTACTGTAATGATACTTTTGATCTCACAGTTTGCAGTTCACCCACATAGTTTTAACGCACACTCCGTGTTGGAGTTATAACATATTGGATTTGTAACG
>DWON01010627.1:0-10659 GCA_018251015.1 Phocides pigmalion okeechobee
CCATATTTTGTTAGTGTGTTAGTAACAATAGTGATTATGAACGTACGTTAGTATTGATAGTAGACATAAATTTAGTTATAATGAGGCGACCATTTTAGCTCACAAGAGCAAGGCATCTTTTATTGACTTCTGTTGGAACTTATGTTCTATATGTCAGGCGTCCATGACCGGCAGTGACTTACAAGTGGACTGCATGCTTGTTTGCTACTTCAATTTCAGTATAAAGTAAATAGGACGATTCGAGTTGCTTTCACCCTATTTTATCAAGCGTCAACTAATTAATAACACTTTCGCTGCGGCTCTCATATCATCTAGTCAGCGTTGCGAGAGGCGGCCTAAATTGGAGCTGTTTTGTCTAGACTGAAGATGGGCCGACAATTCACAGACGTGTTGTAGTTTTTAACATCCGTTAAGCACTTATGTTTACCCGTAATCAACACAGATTTGTATGTACATAACAGGTCCAAGGCTCACGCGTGTTACGTCAAGTAATACACAACAATTGAGTAACCCGCAGGCATAGTGTTAAGAAAGAAGGCATAGTATTATAATTTTTATATTTCTATTTTATATATATTTTTTTTCTTTTTCTTTTTATATGTTAATTTACTTTTATGTATTAATTTACTATATTGTCTATTTGTATTTGTGTATCGTTGCTATATGCCTTAGTAGCCTGAAATAAATAAATAGATAAAAAATAATATAATGTTAATTTTGAAAATAATACTTATTACAAATAACTGTAATTGCTTTATCAAACATGTCATCATTTTATCATCATCAGCAAATGATTGTCGCACTGTTGAGCACATTGTCCACAGAATGAAAGGGAAGAACATAATGCACCACACTGACCAAATGAAGATTGATAAACCAAATCAGGTGGTGTAACTGTATTTCAATCTGAGAGGTACCACCGTCGTTATCATAATCCGTTATAAAACATTTTTTATATATACATATTTTTATATTTATAAGTGAGGTGACCGTATAAGTCCTCAGGAGCAACACATCTATATACGATGTGGGTCCTAATTTTAGTCCTGTTTGAATGTTCACGGGCCGTAGAGACGATTTAACATCACGTGGCGTGCACGCTCGTTTGCTACTCGTCCAATAAAAACAAACTTAATAAACTACACGCACCATTGAAAACTTTATGAAGAACTTTCAGTGTCCTCGTGCTGGTTTCCTTCTCCATTACAACAACTCAAAATTAATTACAACATTTGTTGCATATTACAAACATAAAAGTCATATTTTCAAAAACATCACGTGGTTTGCACGCGCGGTTATAATATAAAAAATAATGGACTACACACACCTTTGAAAACCTTATGGAGAATTTTCAGTTTCTTGTTGTGTGTCGTCTTTCTTCGTTCTGATGTCCTTCTCCAATAAAACAAATAAAAAATCATTACAACATTTCTTGCATAACACGAACACTAAAGTCCCCTACATACATATCAAACGGTCAGTCAGTCGACTTATTTGCATTCAAAAGATCACAGTATTCAATAGTACTTTGATTCAAAACAATACAGCTCAACCGGTTCGAAACATTGATTCCAAACAGTTGCAACTTAAAAATACCTACTGCCTACCGTGCCGATACCTGCGTATAGGCCAAGGATAGGATTATAAAAGCTAATACAAAACTTATCTGAGTAACAAACGTCGCTCAATAAAAGGTGCGATGAACCGACGGTAGTAACCCATATGAGAAATGTCGATGTTTTGTGCTCACGTTCGGAGAGCTGATATAACCACCTTGCAGACAAAAATAAGGCGAAATAATCTATAGACAGATGTTTTTTTACATACACTTGTAATACATAAGGGTGGTTTTATCATCTCGCCTCAATTTTATGCCAAAGATAGTGGAACTATATTACGACTGCGGAGGTACCACCGCCGCCCTCATAATCCGCCGTGCAGCATCACTTGTGTTTCGGTTGGAGAGGTGCGGTTCCCAGCTACACTTTGAAGCGAGGCGACCATGTTACTCCTCAGTAGCAACGTATCTAAGTTCGAGCTCAGATAGGTTTTCAGTCATGTTTGCGGTTGTACCTACGTGAATGACTATGGGCTGCGAGTACTTAACATCAGGTGGTTTGCTTGCTCGTTTACTACTCGTCCTCCATAAAAAAATTAAAAAGCAAACTCAGCTCTATGCCGTTTGTATTATCGGCATAGCAATTAATTAAATAATATGTACGCTATGACACATTGATTTAAAGGCACGAACTAAATGTCGCGGAGGCTTAGCAAATGGCAAAGCCATTGCTACGTTATTACGTATATTCCAGATGACATATCTAAACATCATCGTATTGTGGACTATAAAGTTGGGTTAATTTATGCGACCATTAAATGTAAATACTGTTCAGATAGCGTCACGATCGCAATCCGGAGAAATACGTAAATAAAATTATGCTTTTATACCCCGAAAACATCTGCTAAGTGTCTGTCATTAACTATTGTTTTATAGTCGACATTTGACATTTCGAATTTACATAATTTAAAAATTGACAGATTTTTTTAATTGTATATTTAAGTGTTCTATTGGTATCTGTAGTATTATTTATTTCCTTTATAATATATAATATAGTGGTTGCTCCGTTTTTAAATTGTTTTTTTGGTTTTATAATTAGAGGTAACTTTACGTACGTGTTATTATTAAAATTACTTAATACAAAATTCTAAGTCATCCAACTTATAAAATGATTGCTAACGTAAAAGTCATAAACGAGAACTTAGTCATTGTTTATTGATATAATAAGAAGAATTTTTGACTTTGTGTTTATTGTAAGTAATAAAACATATTGATAGGTATATAAAAGTGATTTTTCCTCAAAAACTACTAAGTAATGAAACTGCCTGTTTCTTTTGAAAAATGCTACAAAACAATAATTCAATTATTCGCATACCATAACCTAAATATGCGTACTATGTAACTAGTTATTTATCGCTATTGTTCAGTAATTATTTACTATATATTACGCTATAAATCTCCAGTTAAAGGTGTCCAATAATAAACTCGTTAACACAATGAACTTTTGTAGCATCGTAATATAGCAGCTTAATGTCAGCCCTTCTAATACCGTTCGGACCAGGGAAGAATGCTTTTGCGAGCCCTTTATTGTACCCGAGGTATTGGCAAAGGGCTCACAGAAGAATAGCGTTGGGTTTAGCTTTTAGAAGTCCGGCTTAACCACACATTTGCCCCCACTTGCCTTTGCCATTGCCCCATTTGCCTTGACTGAGTGGTATCCATGTTGGGTTTCTCTACTTTTTTTATGTGAGTAGAGCCAACGACCGTGTAGATCACCTGCGAATAAGTAATCAGTGATGTCTATAGACATTCTCATACAACCTTAATCGGAACTGTAGTATAACTTTAGATAGTACCTAGTTGCATTCCTACTGTTGAACTGAGAAGGCCTCGCTTGTAGATCCGGAACCATACTTTTATACAGAATTACTTTAGAGCAGATTATAAGACCGGCGGTACTTCTCCTGCAGAAATTTAGTTTTACCTTTTAAATTTTATTATATCACGGTTAACGATTTTTAATTGCCGATAATTTGATCCGGTTGCATGGCTCGTGGTCACGGTGAAGCTGCGGTGGCAGGGGGGAGGGACTTAACAGGCTAGTGATAGATTAATCTATCTGCCCTACATGTTGTTCGTAGCTTTATTTTGCGTTCTATATCACAATTCTACCATCTTTTACAGGTATAAATAAGAGTGGCTTTAAATATAAGGGTATATCAACAGCTCTGTGTAGTTCCCGTGGAATCCTGTGAAGTACGCCGACCGGTGTGTAGCCGATAATATGGAGACAAATACAAATTGATAAACAAAAAGACATACATTTAATGTTCGTACTTATTTAGTGGTAAAGAGTCGGGGCGCAGAGATTATAAGGTATCAGAAGGTTCGAGCGTAAAAGCATATTGTATTATTGTTGTGTTTATGTAGAGATGCTCTTATTGCTTATATTGTCAGCGATTATTGATGCTTATGTGGGACTATAATGTAATGAAAAGCTTTCAATGTTTAATTTTAAATTTTTAAATTACATATTTGAAATCGAAATTAATTATTATTATTATTTTTAATAAAGACCCTTTATGTTTAATTTTAAAAGAAATATTCTTATTCTTATTGTGACTTAACCCAGAAACCTGAAATATTATAAATAGGTTCTTTGTATAGCGTAGATAAACTCTAAAAAAAAGGTCTTGTAAATTCAACTTCAAGGGGTTAAAATAGAGGTTTAAAGATTTCAATAAGGATGGACTTTTAAGTGACAATAGCTGGAGGTAAAAGTTGCTTAAGTATTTATATCTATGTTGGGAAAGTAGCAAACTAGCTTTCAGGACACCTGATGTGAAGAAGTCGACTGACTGGTAATCCACATCGAAATTCAAACATAATATTGTACTAGTTATTCAGTCTCACACTGGACTGTACAACTATCTGAGCTTGTACCTAAATACGACACTCCTGAGGGCTGATAGTGGTCTTGATTGAAAATGTTGCTGTTTCCAAATATTTATGTTTAAATTAGTTGTATTTACAAATATGAGTAAGAATCAGTATTAAACACCATGATATTACAATTTCGAGAATGAAATATTCAAAGAAGAACACAAACATGAAACAATATCTAAAAGTTTGCAACAACAAAGATATCATTGTTGACGCAAACAGTTTCAGTTTGAAAATATTTTTCAAGATAATCTAAAAGCATCGATAAATTGCAACCTAGTCTTTATTTCTAGAAATTGACAATCGCAACAGAACAGAACATGTTTCCCCAATTATATCCAGCGGTTATCTATCACAGCCTTCGAAGGTCCCAAACGGCATAGCATGCGCCATTGTCGGCCAGCAGACGGACGGATCAATGGGCGACTCTAACTAGCTGAGCTGTGAACTTATACAAATGGTCGCAGTGACATTCGAAGATTGTTTATGGATTGTAACTCTGTTTGTCGGTCGATGGGAAAAATGCTAATAAGCTTGTACATTGTGTATTACTATTTGGTTGGATGTTTCGTCTGTGACTATTTTTATTTTTAAACTAGCTGCTGATCCCGATCTCATTCACGTGGGCTTGAATGTTTTGGTTCATCCATCAATCCAAAAAAGAAAATAGCAAAAAGTTTTCTCCTATTAATAGCCGCAACTTTTAAACTGACGAAACTTTTTTTATTTATAAACACAAAATTAACTACAATATATTTACTTACTACAATATACATGTTTGTAAAAACTACATCGAAATTAGTGACGCCGTTATAAGTTTAGACAAACAAACAAAAAAATAAAAAAATTGCTTTGGATTCTATTGTGTTTTAAATGACTCTTTGTTTCTCTTATATACCTTCCATGTATGGATTATTAGCATTTCTAAACAACTTCAAAAAAGAAAAAAAACATATGTATAATATGGCGTGAAGCAATCATTGTGTTGGACATTTATTACGGGCTGTACAAGCATGTTGGTACTCAGATGTGGCAACACATCTGCAAGCTTGGATACGGTATCAATACGGTTTGAAGTTAGATGTGGATGTCCAAGGGCTACAGCGACTATTTAACATTAAGCGGCCTGCACACTCTACTATCTAAGTAGAGCGTGGCAGACACGAGACATATATTTATTAAATCTGAAAACTGATATAAAATGACCATTTTTAACCATCCATAAGAGTCACTCATACTCTAAATCAGAAATTGGAATGAAGAACTCTGTTACAAGGGACACCATGGAAAGTTCAGCCTCTTAAAAATACTTAATAATTTTCGTTTACCTAACAATCACAACTTTCATTAATAATCACGATAATGTTAAAACAATTCTGAGAAGCGGCGAATTGTTGACGAAACGTCAAATTAAGTCTTTAAACAAGTTTCCAACAGCAATCTCTACTACACAACGTGTATTATACGAAGTCCCGCGGACTAGCTCTTAATTTCAAGGTGATAAGATTGAATATCGTTTGGATGTCGTGTCATAATGAACTGCATTTGAACTTGATCGAGTTCTCGCAAAAACCTCATTCGATATGAATAATTGGGTATCGGAACAAGAGTATCAATCATAACTGTACTCTTTACTGACATTAAAATACACTCAGAAATAGTATTTATAGCAATTTCCTGTTTCATTGATCAGGTAAAATTTATATTATAAAAATATCTTTGTGCAGCCTATACGCGGGCACTCAAACATTTTTTTATATTGGAAGAGTAGCAAACGAGCGTACAGGCTATTTGATGTTAAATGGTCTCTGCAGCCCATATACATCAACGTCCAACCTCAAATAAGACAAGTCCTGCCTGACATCATTCGTAGACGCGTTCCTACTCTTGAGGACTGATATGGTCACCCCTTGTAAGTATAGTCCGCAGAAACATCTCTTCAATCGAAACACAAGAACTGATTTACGGATAATGAGATGACGACAAGTCTATAGAAATAAATATAATTGGAGTGTCTATTTGTAATATTAAAATAACCACATTTTACTAAATGCATATGTATGTATACACCGTACATGTACCAAATTTTTTTTTTACATTTTTTGTCTTTCTGTCTGTTTGTTCCGGCTAATGTCGGGGACGATTTTCTCGGGACTTTCACTGATGGCTGATGTAATAAGAAGTAACTGAGGCTTAGTATCTGCGAACTGAACAAAACTTTTTAAATTAAAATGATTATAAAGTCGCGGGTATAGCTAGTATATTATTAAACTAGAAATTGTCGCAGCTTTACCCGCGCAAAAGACGATATTACAAAATCTCATCTTTCCATCTCTTGTTCACCCCCTTAGGCATGCAATTTCAAAATTTTCTTTATTAGTGCTCATTTAGGCTACATGTAAGCACCAAATATAAAAAATCCCATGTTTATTATATCTCTAACTTAGAAAATGATAGTTTATCTACAGTAAATTCCATCCCTTATTTAAACCTCTTCAAGTTTTCAAAAAAAGATAGCCTACGTCTATCTCAAAGGTCTAATTTTTTATTGTTAAAATTCATCAAAATCGGTTCAGCCGTTTTGAAGTGAAAGCGGAACATATAAACATACACACGTTTCATTTATAGTATTAATAGTATACATAAAATATATTACGTGTAAGTCGTTTGTTTAATAGATGATAAAATAGTCTGTACATAATTTCAGACGAGATTATTTTCTTGTTTCTCACATTTTAGAGCGTGATTTTTTATGTGAGAAGAGTAGCAAACGAGCATGAAAACCACCTGGTGTTAAGTAGTCGCAGCCCATAGACATCCACGTACAACCACAAACACGACCGAAATCCTATTTGCGCTCGAACATAGATGCGTTGCTACTCCTGTGGACTAGGATGGTTGCCTCTCTTCAAAGTGTAGCCGTCAACGGCATCTTTCCAACCGAAACAAGTAATGCTTTACAGTGGATTATAAGCGCGGCGGTGGTACCTCCCCGATCGAACTATAGTTCTCCCACCTTTACGTAACATGAATGAATCTCACATGCTAAATAAAACAAACGTAACAATCACTTTGTAACAAATTGCGTGTCAAAAGGTGTTAATAGACTAACCACTCACAATAAGGGGCGTTCCACACGGGCGGTCGACCGTGGCCTTACAAACAAATTAAGTGTATAAAATTTTCAGGACAATTACCCAGCTACACCCTAGCACGTTCCATACCAAAATCGGTTAGGTTTCACACTTCGATGCACAATCAACCAACATTGCAATTTGGACTGTAAAACCAGTGAATAGAGTTGAAGTTGCAATGACGTTATGTGGTGTTTAAGTGATTGTAATTTAAAATTAGTAGTAATAGTGGATTGGACGCACGCGTACGTTTTTATAATCAGAGTTAACAGTGCATGTAATCGTGATGATTGTTGATGATTGGTGTAACAAAAACAGTGTTTGTGTTTTATCGCCGATTACGACTGTTCGCACGCGGGAATGTTGGTTTTTACGTAATTGCAAATGAACGAGATTTGATGGAATTAATTGGTTATTTGTTTCGGAAAGTTTTGAGATTGTTTCGTTGTTAATTTTTAATTATAGACCTTTATTGTTTTTAATGGTCGTTGTTTTTGTTAGTAATTTTGATTAGAGTAAATATGTAAGGTTTTTTTTGTGTAAAATGAATCGATTTTAAACTAAACAACACTGCAGTTAAATATGACAATCTATATAAAATTGAATATTACTAAATAAATATTAATAAGGGTATCATTTTAATTGCTATCAAAAATACATGGTTTGCAATTTAGTTGTTATATGAGTGTATCGAAGCGATCAGACGAGATAGAGTATAAGAGTTTTAATTTACAGATATTAGAGTAAATAGCACTCTAACATTCAGAATTTTAATTTAATCATATTGCACTTGGCTTACATAATTAATATAAATAGAATTAAATATTTTATTTTCTATATTATACTTAATAATTAAATTTTATTTATTTACATATAATTTACATGTTAACTACACCCATAATTGGTGCAATTAACACTTTAAAATGATTTATAATTAAAGCCTATTCTAAACAATCTAAAGAGAGTCTGTGCCTATACGACATGGAGCTAAAAACGCTAGCTTTGCACTGAATAGCAATCGCAATTGTTTGCGCAAGATATAAACCAGCCCTCTTGACACCAGCTTCTTTAACTTCTATGTCGTACTGAAAAATATAAGTGTGTATTCCAAGAACCCTACGAATGGAATTATACATTTATAAATGACATTAATCAAGAAACAGTTTTGATATTACTTATATATAAACAGCAGGTATCAATAACTAAGTAGTTTTGTACACACCCAATAACAAATTACTGTAACTCGCTGCATACTTATGTCTGTCTGTCGGTACAGTCACGTCGGCAAAGAAAAGAACGTCCAATTAAATCGACAAGTAGCGACGCTCGCTACTTGTCGTATCGCCGACGTATTGTCGTATTGTCGCAATCGCAAGAACGTCGCTCTTAGGTACTGCGGACTGTTGTTAGAGTCGACAGGGATACTAATTTTTTATAGTTAGTATTTTCACTACAAATGTGCTTTTTAATATATAGATATGTATGTTTTTTTACTATTCAATGCATATTTTAATAATACTTCTTTTGAATGTAACTTACAGAGTTTTCAAAAATACTTATGAGATTTATTTGTAATGAAATATTGTAAAGCATTAAAATTGACTTATTACTATTGACCAAAGTGACAACTCAATGAACAGGATTTTCCTTTTTTATGTTGAAAAAGTGGCAAACAGGTGATGTTAAATGGAATCTCCAACTCGTGGACATCCAGTTCCAAAATCAAACAGAGCTGAAACCCTCCCTGAGATGGTTTCCTCACTTGTAATTGTAGCTAGCAACCGCAATTTTCCAACTGAAACACCAATTATGCTTACAATAGTGTTACCACTCCGACGAACTGAAGTTACCATCGTTTGAAAAACTTTACCACATGTTTAAAATTGCAACACAAACACAAGTTAGGTTGTACCACAGCGGTGGTAGAACCTTACTTGACGTAATTCTACCATCTTTCGAAATATTTCCCCACCTGTACAAAACATAATCATTAATTTATATATGACTAATAGAACCAAGTAGCAAATACAAATTACTGCAACTCCCTGCATATGTATCTGTCGGTACTCGGTACAGTCGCGGCGGAAAACGAAAGAGCGTCCAATTAAGCTGACAAGTGGCCGACGCTCGCTACTTGTCGCGTCGCCGACGTATTGTCGCAGACGCATTCAATGTCGCCTCCGGAAGAAATAAGAATGCTAGACGTAGCAGGCTACACTTTTGAAACACTTAACTTGTTTACTACCAATTAATATATACAAATAATAAAACTGTACTTTATCGCTCTGTAAATGGAAGATGTATGAGAAAATCTATTAGAGTTCGTGGTTAATGCAATAGTTGTTAGAATTTGTGTATATATCTTTGTGCGAAACTGCTAAATCGTTTTCGATGAGATTTTCACTTAAGTATTTCTTTATAATTCACTTTACATTTAGTGAACGTTTCATTTCAATCGGTCTCTAAATATAAAAAAGATGTAATTTCAAAAGTTACAAAACATGAGTATGTGACTATTTTTGTTAGAAAATCTAGAATAACAAGAAAATTAAAAATAGTGATAGTTCAGTGTCTTATAAATTTTAACACTTACTATGAAGCAATCAGTTAGTGTGTTCATATTACCTTTAGAGTCTTCGACATATAAACGACTACCATTTATATATTACAATTAAGACTGATTATTTAACGTACTTGTCGAAGCACGGAAGCGTGTCTAAAAGATTGTCACTAACGGCAACCCATCCAACTCTCCACTGTGCACGATATTGCTTAACTTTTTGTTTCTATAATCTACAATAATAGTGCTTTCCGTGTTAATCTGAATTTACGATTTTTTAAATTATATATTGTCAATTTGACCATTTAAAAAATACTTAAAATGTTACTATCGACCTACCGATATAAATAACGATTTTTACCAATTTATTTATTTTAGTATTCTTTTGAGTGCGTAATACAATAAAGGTGGTAGAGCCGTTAGAGCTCACCCGGGACGGTACCACCGCCACCCTCATAACCCGC
>DWON01010628.1:0-10658 GCA_018251015.1 Phocides pigmalion okeechobee
CTTCCGTGTCCATCCGTAAATAGAACTTCAGTTCTATTTGAGATTGGACGTGGTTGTCCATGGGCTGCAGTGACCACATAACATCAGGTGACCTGCATGCCCGTTTCTTACTCTTTCGCAATAAAAAAAAACCATAACGTAGTGTTGCTCTATGCTACAGGGTACTTTTATTACTACTAGTATTTCGGTCACCCATCCAATTCCTGACCGTCACGTCGTTCCTTAATACGTCAAAAGTTTATGATGTACGCACCTATGCGCGCTACAAACTACTTACCGTAAAATTTGTCAAAGGCACAAAGGATAAGCCAAACGTATCCCAAACGTAAACTTCACAAGAATGTGAAGATGCAAAACTCGTCAGCGAGTTATCCCGTCGCCCGCATCTCGCACATAGCGGAGCTCGAACAGATCCCGGGAACTAGTTAAAGTGGCGACGCTCTGGATCACGTTGGGAACTTATGTTGAGCTTTGAATAATGCAACGGGAACAATATCAGACAGGTTTAGAGATTCTAGTTTATTGAGGTCATCAAAAACGTTTTCACTGACATTACTAATCTAACAGTATTAATATTAATGCACACGATACTTCAGATTATCCTTTGGAGTATCGGTTTGTCATTCTAAATTCCCTTCACAAAACTTGAAGTAACATAATGAAATATTCCACCCACTGTGTTTTAATTCAGTTATTATTTTAAAATTCTCGAGGATTTGGAAAATTTCACTTGTTGCTTTGATTCGTACACTTAAATCCGTATTCTTGTGTCTCGGTTGGAGAAGTGCGGTTGCCGGCTACACTTACAAGTAAAACGATCATCTCACTCCTCAGAAGTAGAAACGCACTCTAGATCAGTTTGACTTGTTTCATTATTCAGGGATTTGGAGCGAAACATGTGTTGATCGTAGTATATATGCCGGTATATATTTCAACTTATTTTTTCATATATGCATAGTGCATGCATTGTCATGCTATGTGCTTAGCGGATTATTGCAAAGTATTTTTTACAATAACAAATAGAATGGATTTCCTAATGTAGTGTCTGATACTTTTAACTATCTCGAATTTGAAGTTGGACGTGGATGTTCATGAGAAGCAGACATAATTTAACATTTAACATGAGGTGGTCTGCAAGTCCGCGACATAAAAAAACGTGAAAGTATCATAAACCAGAAAGTTTAAAAGAACTTTTGGTAACTGTATCCATCTGTAGTCTAAAGCTATGTAAGGAAATGTTTTGTTTATATTCCGAGCCGAGGCTCACGGTTTCACAGACGTTAGAAATAGATTTGTGAGCGAAAAGTTCTCAGAACGATATTCGGATATTCAGCGTTGCTTTAACAGATTCAGGTGGAAATATCTTACGTTTGTATCTGGGTTGCACTTGATTTGAAGTTTGTGAGTTATACGTTATTTTTTTGTTGTGACAAGAATAGCAAACGAGTGTGCAGAATAACTGATGTTATGAAATCGTTTTGACTTATGGACATCAACAGCCTCAAACTGGACTGAGGTCGTATCAAAAATCGTACGTAGGTGTGACTCCTGAGAATTAAGATGGTGGCCTCGCTTTAAATCTAGCCGGCAATCGCACTGCTCCAAATGAAACATAAGTGTTGCTTCACGACGGCTTATAGAGGCGGAGATGGTACCGTACTCTAGTATCTATTGCAACAATAACTTGTTGTCAGACGCATAAATCTCATCTTTGCATTCATCCATTTAAAGGTGATAAAATTTTCCTGGTTTTACTAGACATCTACCAAAACGCAGCAACAGACTCTTTAAAATTGAGGGGATCACCTTAGTCCACAGGAGTAGCAATGTCCCTACACCCGGAGATAGAAACTGCGGTTCTGTTTGAGATTGGATACTGATATTTATATCCGTGACTAACATTGATTTCAGATGCGTTGCTAAGGACTAAGACGGAATGTCTCGAAAAACACAGGTTCGCATGCACCACACACACGAACGAAAGAACCAATGTACACAAACACACTCACACGCGGAAAGAAATATAGACATACAAGTACTCAGCATTACTATACGTCATTAACAATTGTTAAGATTCTCATTTTAATTCACAATGTTTTATAATTGTGTGTCTTATGAGGAATAAAGATTATTTAAACGTAAACCTAACAAAATCTGTCTTACCACTCCCTTCAATCGAGAACATAGTATCGTTATACTGCTAAAGCAAGGCAGACGCGTGTGTGGAGGTTGTACCGCTGCAGGCGAACTAACCGAGACAAGCGTAGTAACTCGAACACTAACTCTTAGTAGTTGTAATTAAACAACAATTTCGACATGACTGCCTGTTGTAGTGGCAGGAATTAGTTTAATTTGAGTTGAAAGGATAACAAAATAACATGGTAGTAGTAGTGTATTTGCAACTAAATATCAATATAAAACACGGGATACAGTTTTGCCGTTGAAACACGAAAAATAACTGAATTATTTCAATCAAGTTTTTTCAATTTAACTTCTTACACACACTTTTCTTGACAAAAATAATAGTTATGCCTTCATTTCACTTAAAATTGAGTCTTTTTTATATGAGAAGAGTAGCAAACGAACATGCAAACCACCTGATGTTAAGTAGTCGCAGCCCACAAACATTCACATACAACCACAAATACGGCTAAAATCCTGTTTGAGCCTGAACGTAGATACGTTACTACTCCTGAAGATTAAGATGGTTGCCTTGCTTTAAAGTGTAGCCGGCAACCGCACCTTTCCAACCGAAACAAGAGTAATATTTTACGGTGAATTATGAAGGTGGCGGTTGTGCTTACCCTGCCCTGTCGAACTATATTTCTCCCACAGTCTTTATGTATACTTATCTATTTACATAATTAACTTAAATATAAGTAAAACCAAGTAATAGCAAAAATTTTCCTTGTATTTAATGATTCATAAGAGAAAAGAAAACAAAAAGTGACCGAAGTGGAATACGTTTAATTTGTTGTTTATATTCAGGTAAGCTTCTCCATCAATTCCTTTTTACGAATTAAACTGAACTAAGAGTAATGCAATATAAAAAGTATAAGTGAACTCGTATTTAGTTATTAATGTTTTAAGGATTCATGATGTCTATAGAATGTTTTTGTATAACTTGGTGGTAAGGGCTATTTTTTATTTATTTATAATGTTTCTCAATACATATTTCTTGTACTTTTTTGGTTATGTTATTATTCAAATTTAAATATTTTATTTCATTGTAAGGTATTTACATACACTTAACGAACGTCAAGGGTAAAGTGTAAAATCAGTACATCGGCTTTGAACGCCCTGTTGGCTACGGAAGACCGGGAGAAAAAAGCCGGCGGAAAAAAACCGTCGGCACTCTTCTTAAATCAGTCCTTGATGAATAAACATTACACAGTATAACTTTAGAAAGATGGTGAGCACACGAGACAGCTAATCGTAGGTGTCAGAATCTTTTCACTGTCATCTGTACACAATTTCGAGTAACTGTTTGTTGCTGTTTATTTATTATTCTTCTATTTCCTCAAACCTAAACACAATGTGTAATTGTTATTTAAATTTATCACATTACTCTTTAATTGTACCTCTTTTGTAATATTATATTGAAGTTTTTGAATTAGCTCTGGCACTGTTTTTACTACTGATTTGTTACCTTCTAATATGTAATAGCTTTTAGTGGAAACTTTATTGATTTCGGAGTGTTTTATATGTTCCATTTTTTGTATAATATTTTGTGTTTCCCAAAACGAAATAATATGACACGGTATATGACGTATAGCTGTTGAATATCAAACATATTCGAGACTAATCACATGAAGCAGACCTGTATGAAATGCACAAAATACTTAGAACCACAACCGCAGTCTTATTGTTGGCATAGCTTTTTTATTTACAGACGGATTATAATGAAACCAACGTGAATGTTAAATGAAGCTTACTGTAATGCATTAGTGAACCGCACTGAAATTGGTTAAGCCGTTTGTGACGAATTGTTAGCGAGCACAAATGCGCAGTCAAATGACAAATGGATACAATTTCTAACTCTTTTCGGTTTTACGTTAATAGAGACACGTTTAAAGGGGGGAGAACTATAGTTCGACTGGGGACGTACCACCGTCGCCCTCATAATCTGCCGCAAAGCAATACTTATGTTTCGATTGAAGAGGTGCTTTAGCTGGCTACACTTTGAAGCGAGGCGACCATCGTGGTCCTCAATAGTAGCAACGTATCTACGTTCGAGTTCAGATAGGATTTCAGTTGTGTTTGTGGTTGTACGTGGTCGGCCATGGACTGCGACTACTAAACATCAGGTGGTTTGCATGCTCTTCTAACATAAAAAACCATTTTTTTCTTTAATATCTTCAATGTACAGCCAGCGATCAGTTAAAATTTTATTATTTGTATAGATTATGCTGCCTTTGATGTCCACATTACCTAATTAAAAATAGGGCTCCATCACGAAATTGAGGCGGATTTATACCACAGAATAAACATAAGCTTTGTCACAAACTTGGCTGCTCGGGGAATTTGTGCCTTTGTGTGGCGAAGTTCTGATGTATATTTATTTTCAAATGAAAAATATGTTATTTGAATACAGAAATGAGTTTATTCATTACTCCCATTGAATAGTACGATGTGATAGTAATACTCAATACAATCACATTTATATGTATATAGTACACTTTTATAAATAAATCACGTATTAATAAGAATATTTGCAAATATGAAAATGGGCAATATTTTCTTTTATACATTAACTTATCCAGGTCCAGTAAGAGGTTTCGCTTTAAACTTTATATATAGCTTAACTTTATATACAGTAATTTAAGTAAGTAATTTCGACTGCGTTGAATAATTTTGAAATTAAATTAATGTCGGTTGTTAAATTTTGTCCGAAGTGAGGCGTTTGGGGCCCAGCAGTGGTACGTTTATATTGTTGCAACCAAAAACAAACAGATAAGCATAAGAAAACAAGAAGACGACCCAGAAAAGTTTGAAAAAAGTGTAAATCACAAACTTAATTGGTGTCCAAATTTTGAACTCAAACGAGAAAAAGCTTAACGAATCCCTTTGAGATTTGTTTTTCCGAGATTCATGAAGAAGTTACTTCAATCAATACAAATTTATTTTATGCTCTAACAACTTACTATTCTGTTTTATTTATAATTCCTATAACTATTCTATTTTACAAAACTTAATATTTACATAGTACAAAACAAAGTCACTTCCCGCCGTCTGAACGCTTAGATCTTTTAAAATATGCAACAGATTTTAATGCGGTTTTCATTAGTGGACAGAATGATTCGAGAGAAAGATTTATATGTATAATACACGCATATTATAGCAATGAACAGCATGTGCATGCACAACCAGATACATGCATATACAGCTTTATTTTAAAAACTCTAGTAAAGCTTACAAAGCTTTATCCTCATACATAGCAAAATCCAAAATCAATTTGTTAGGCGGCGCTGCAAAGTGTACAGGAACAACGGGAGGCCGATTTTCGATAAAATGTGGACACAAAGTATTGAAACCTACAGAGCAAATTGTGGGAACTAAAACAATAAGTTACACGCTCCCAATAAATGGCCATTGGGGGAAAATAAGGTAATAATGACACCGTTCTCCATTCATGCCCCGCTGAGCTATAAAAATGACGACCAAACTTCGACAAAATAATACTACCATACATTACAATACTGTTCAATGGAAGTATTCATTCATTTTTATGAAATTACAGACGACTATTAATGTTTTTTTCGTTTTATTATATGACGGGTACTCTCAAGTAACGCTTTTTATTCGTCCATATTTCGAACCAGTTGCATGGCTCGTGGTCACGGTAGCGGCGGTAGCGGCGGAAAACTGTTGACAGGCGCTAGTGATAGATTAATCTAGCCTACGTTTTTTTGCGTTCTTTATCACGACACACGACACTAATTGTATCTATATGCACTAAACTTTGCACTGTTTTTTATTTACATAAACTAACTACTGGATTCCATGTTTGTACCAAATTTAGTGATCAAGAAACACCCTCAGAACTTCAATAGAGAAGATAGTTTTAAGTTGTGATCGTAGATGAACAATGGAAATAATAGGACTGCATAAACTACGCTTTATAAAAACAGAAAAATAATTACCTTCATGTGAATAACTGCTAAAGCCAATATAAAAGGCGGTAATATGTATTTCCATTCGCATGTTCCGTACGTAATTTGCTCATAACTATAAATGGTACGTTGAACAATGGTTGAATACACGCTTTAAAAGATTATTTCGTATCTCCACTAGTTTGTTTATTTAACCCTAAAAGCGTTTGCTCAGAAAACTCTAGATGTATAAATAAAGTAACGTTAGAAAACTTATCTCTTCTCCGTCGTAATTCAAATTGTTTCGCGGTTGGGGAATTTAGTTTGTTTCTTCATTACGGAAGGGTACCTTTGAAATGTTTTTATTTATACTTATTAATGCTCTAGATCTTAGTAACAATGAAAGCTAAAGTCTGAAATGAATTTTTATACTATTATAGCGCCCTCATAAAAGTAAATTAATAAAATTAAATACTCTTGTGCGGAGTAACAGCTTAATGTAAGGAATTTAAGTTGATTAGCGAAAACAAAAGTCACGCGACGGCACTGCTAATATAACACATAGCAAGCACGGTTCGTGCTCACTTTACTTTATAAAGTATGGATTAATAAAAGGTAAAAGATAAATTGAGATCATTAATTAATCAAACTCAGTGAGAAAACCCTAACATGGTCCTCTGAGCCGGATACTAATTGATCCATTAAGTTTATCCAATTGTATAATTGATCGATTGCAAGTAATCGTTCGAGTTTTTGTTCTGGATGATTGCCCGAACAGGAGCAGTACCATACCTACAAAATTCCTGATGAAAGGCATTTTCCGATGTTCCGAAGATGCGATGTTCCAGCAATATTTTCCGGCTCAAATAGCCCGAGTGACATGCAGCGTCACACCGGAGCCAAATTATGCAATCTCCTGGATGCTTTGCGGCGATAATCATAATGTATGTCTCAATGCTGCCCTGTCAGTGGGCGCCGCTGGCCACGTGCCAGCATCCGCCCCGGGATTATCTCCTTTATTATTCGCAATCTAAGAGACGATATAGCAAATTCTTGATTAACATTAACGTGCAAGGTAATTTGAACTCTAAATCTGCACACTTAAGACTTAAGTTCTTACGGCTATGGGTATTTGAGAGCCTCATTAGTGCCAATGAAAAGGGTTGAAAGAACTCGATTAAGCCATGAGTTTTAATAAGATAGTAATTTTGTGCAAATGTGTTGAGAATTCGGTCCTCGTTTTCGTTTTATGGCTTCTTTATCCAAAACTTGTTTGTTTACTCAGTACCTAAACTTTGAGAGTTTACCAAAAAGAGTTTACCAATAAAATATAACTTTGGTAATTTAAATAGTGAGAAAGCTTTTTTTTATGGAATGGGGCTGCTATGTACTCTCGTCTATGGACGTTTAGAACTAACTTCATATATGAGTAGAACAAAAATATAGCTGCCTGTAGTTGGCCTCGTATACCTTGCCATCGAGAACAAAGGTGGAACGCCTCAAAATTGAAAACTTGCCTCACCACACCCTTCAAACCAGGACATAGCAGTGTTACATTATTCTTATAGCGCCAGATCATTACATTTTTTATTTGATAATTATTACCAATTTCTGATCAGATCATCAGACCTATTGTCTCTCAAAAAAGTAAATTGTTAATTTTACATGTAGACACAAAAGTTCTAGTGTGTATCATACAAATATAGCTTGAGTGGGAAACGAACCCAAAAAACCTGGTCTAGCGATCAAAGTCACAAACCATTACACGAAGATAGTGATCGACATCGTAACGAGGGTTATAACGTTAAGCCCAATCACATTTTTGAGTTTGAGTAAACATTACTTCTGGATACTCTTTATACACTAATGTAGTAGAGTGTAGAGTGACGCTAGTAGTACAGTGTGATACAAAAAGATAATTGGTTATATAAAAAGAAATGTATATATTTGTAAAGAAATATATATGTTTAAGAATGGTAATGATAATTAATAATTTAATGAATACAATGATAAATAATGATAGGTAATTTCAAATAGGACTTTTATGTTATTTGTATACCCAAAAGGGTCGAATATAGCGCAGTTTATGTAACTATTTGAATAACTGTATGACCTATATGCACAAATAAAGAGTATTAAGAATGATTGTACCTGCATATTAAAAACATTCATCAGACACATATAGGTGCGTTTATAGACGCAAGAGAACCCAAAATAATGTTTTGTTAGTTTATCTGATTGTCTGTGTGCCTGTGTGTTTATGCACTCTAATCTCAGGAACTGCCTATCCGATGCGGATGCAGTTTTCTGGATTATATTATGGTGGGCTTCCCTAAACATTTAGTGCTTTCATTTAAATCGGTTAACAAATAAGGAAGTTATGTCGTGAATGAAGTCGCGGGCGAAAGCTCGTTTATTAATAAAGAAGAAAAATGTCAATCACACTGTATAACCCAGAATTGTGCCGTTGGGAGCTCGGCCGACCAGCTGTAATTTAATGTAATGGTGTTGATATTTTATGGACCAATCTTCACACGTATTGGCTGTATAAAGTTTGTGTGTTGACGCGTAAGCTTTCAAGATATATCGTATTTCCTATCTCAATAGCTGTATGAACCATTTCTTAGGATCACTCTCCACCGAAACTGTAAGAGGTCGAGCGACAACAAGGATAAATAATAAGAATTGTAAATAAATATTGTGTATGTAATAATAACACTGATGATAAAATAATTAGAGGGACCCTGTAGTATGGTAAACCAGCAACTCATAAACATACCTTATTATATATTTTTATGTACCAAAACAAAGAACAAACATTCATACTCATACTGATCACACTTAAAAACTTATTAAAAGGTGGTAAAATGATAGTTGATGTTCATATTCAAACCGGTGATGTACTGAGACATTTGACATCCTACTTCTTGTACAAATTTACGACGCAACGCATCATTTATTTATTTATTGTAAACCAAAACAACATACACTATAAAAATCAAAACTGGACAATACGTTAATAATTCCGTGTAAGTGGCGCTAAAATTATAAAGTAAACTGTGTACAACAAATAAGAAAACCACACAACATAAATTTCACAATTTGCAATGATGACTAAGATTGAACGTTCTGAAAAGTGAATCTACTCGTACCTTGACATTCTTCTCGGAATACAACAGCTGTAAGTGGGCACGTGGGTAGTGCCACCGCAGGCAATCACAGAGAAGTTCCACTACCTTTCTTAGGAAAAAGAGTTTAGGTCTTCCACAGCTCTGGTGGAAAACCAGCCTTACGGAATGCGCAGATGTTAGAAATGTTCTCGCTACGCCGCGCCTCAAAGATCAACTGTAAATAAAGAAATGGCGACTCGCATCGAAACTACGAATTTTCAGCTAAACCTTTTGTGACAACAGGAGTAAGGATCAGCTTTGTTGATTTAACTTCTATGTTTTATGAACATGTTATCATGTTCGTCAATTATAGTTTGACCGGGAAGGTACTACCGCCGCCCTCATAATCCGCTGTAGAGCATTGCTTGTGCTTCGGTTGGAGAAGTGTGGATGCCTTTGAAGCAAGGCGACCATTTTAGCGTTCAGGAATAGCAACGTATCTACGTTCGAGCTCAGATAGGATTTCCGTCGTGTTTGCGGTTGTACCTGGACGTCTATGGGTTGCGACTACTTAACATCATGCGGTTTGCACGCTCGTTTGCTACTTTTCTCACATATAAAAAAATACCGTACCGTCAGAGCTGGGTTGGAGAAATGGATTTTTAAACTACTCTCTTATCATGTCTTTACTGCTTAGATTGGAGAATGAACAGGTTCATTTTAAGACATTCAAATTCAAATTGAAATATTTTATTTCATTTTAAGGTACCATACACCAAATGAATGTGTGTACAATGTAAAATTCATACATCGGCTTTGAGCGCCCTGTTGGCTAAGGTTGACCGGGAAAAAAGCGGGCGGAAAAAGCTCTCGGCGCACTTTTTAAATCAGTCCTTGATTAAACAGTATAACTTTAGAAATATGTCCCTGCAGTGTAATCTGCACACAGTTTCTAGTAAATAAAACTATTACATGGGTGATAGAAGTAGCCCGGTGACAAAGGTGCATTCTTATCATTCAAATGGTCCTTAATGTCATGATATTCTTTAGGGCCAATACTAATGGAGTGAAAACATTTTACAGCTCGATTGCATTATCTTTTTATTCAATAATGCTTACATTGTTCGCCCTATAATTTTAATCATATATTGTGTGTCAAAGAAAATAAATTATGTATTATAAATTATTTATAAATTAACTATTCAGTAGACCCAGACGGGTCTACTGAATAGTGGAACCAGGCTGATAGTTTTACATATACAGATAAATAAATATTTATCTAATGACGATAAGCGTGAGCTCTGACTAAAGTTATTTAATTACACGTACGAAATTATATACGTACATATGTTTATCAGTGTGGTCTTCGTGGTGCACGTAATTATATACGTACATATGTTTATCAGTGTGGTCTTCGTGGTGCACGTAATTATATACGTACATATGTTTATCAGTG
>DWON01010629.1:0-10658 GCA_018251015.1 Phocides pigmalion okeechobee
GAACATGTTGCTTTACGGCGGGTTATGAGGGTGGCGGTGGTGCCGCCCCGGGCGAGCTCTATCAGCACTATCACCTTCAAAATGTGAATTATTTTAAGTGGCTGAATAAATTTAAGCTTATTTAAAGTTTATTTTTCATTCACTTAAATACACAATACATTTGTTTTCAATTTACAAAACCGATTTTTTGTCATAATTTTTTAAAGATATTTCAATAAAATTGTTAAGTTAAAATATATTAAACTTTTTTTTAATAAAACTTTTTTTTTAATATTTGGAAAAACAATTCTGACCCCAAATAATACAGAGCCTGTAGTATCGTGGCTAGCTATCGGTCATATATACATTTATGTTTAGATAATTTTACACATACACACAGAAAAAGACAAACTCCTGGCTGGGAATCGAACCCACTAACTATACTAAGACCAGTAGAACATTTCTTGTGTTTCGGTTGAATAGGTGCGATTGCCGGCTACACTTTGAAACGAGGCAACCATCTTAGTCCTCAGGAGTAGCAACGCGTCTACGTTCGAGTTTGTGGTTGTACATGGATGTCTATGGGCTACGACTACTTAACAACAGATGGTTTGCATGCTCGTTTGCTCCTCTTATCACATAAAAAAAAATATATGTCAAAATATTGCATGTTGAAAACAGTTCAATAGACTACATGATCCAACAAGCATCTGTAGATGTTATCTGACGTGTTCTCGATATGGCCGAGAAAACCAGTCATAATGTTGGCTCGGAATTAAATCCAATTCGATTTTATACACCAATAGCTGTCTGTGACGCGTTTGACGTGAGCTGTCTTTGTTTTTGAGTATCGTAAGTTAAGTATGGTTATCACGTCTAAAAATATTCAAAATTTATCTGTAGGTTTTTAGGGTACCTATCGCTTGATTCTAGTCTTTGATTCAACAAAAAAGTGAAGTAAAACACCTTATCTAATTAACAATTTTTAATTAATATTACGAATATTAACAATTGAAATTAACATCAATCAATATTTAAAAGGTAAAATGACGTAAAATGTAAAAATGTGTAATATATAATTAAAATATGTTATTGCAAATATAAGTTTCATTGACAATTTTTGACCAATAATTTTTAAACTAAAATAGCCCTTGTTACAATTAAATAATATATATTATACTAATAAATATTTAAATATATTAATAATAATGTGAATTTAATTAAATTAAATACAATATAGAAAATACTGAATCGCTACCTCGTTGGAGAGCACTAAAAATAATTGCACAATTCTCGCATTTATGCTATAATAAAAAAACATTTAAAGTATAATTAAAAATAATATACATATTTTTGCCAAAAAAATTATTAAACAGATAAGATAAAACTGTCACAATATTTACATAAGCACGAGTTTTAAAGATGCCGTATCCAAAATTCTTTAATCTGCTCACACTCATCCAGCATCCCAGTCGTTATGTTATCCGATTGCCAGTCATGCACCCTAACGAACGTCAGACTTTTTTCATATAGCTACAGGTATACTTTTGTTTGTTTTGCCCCTGCATTGTGCCAGTGTTTTGGTAGAACTATAGGTTTCCTTTTATGTTGTGGGCTCCTTTCGAATAATGAAACGCGTTCCGATTTAATTATTCCGGCTTTGAGCGACTTCTGTTTCAAAATGGCGAAGAATGGATCGAGAAAACTTATAATGGCCCCAGTTTCCGAGCTGCTTGAAAGGTCTAAACGGATCTAAAGAGGTGGCGTTTCTTCGCTTAGGTCGGAACAAAAGATAATATTTTGCAGCTAAGAATGGACGAACAAAAGTTTCGTTTCGTTTCGGAAGACGTTGATTGCTTAGTTTTTCAAATATTGTGCCTTGAAAAATACTCCAGCATTTTCTTGCAACGTCAACTTCTGAATTAACCGGCTGAGTACATTTAAGTACTAACATAATATGTGACAATGTCACTATTGATTAGAGTTGATAAAATGTTTTGGGCCCATTATTGATTTTCTACAAGAATTGTTTAAAAATGATACACTTCAAAAAGTTTTAATTTTTATACATTCACATTTGTATACATTAAATTGGATAAATTACTTTGTTTTTAGTATTCTTTTGTTATGGTAATGTTATAAAACAAAATATTTTCATTGATTTGTACTAATTTCATATATTATTTTTGTGTACTACATATCTCTGTAAGAATGCAAACCAAGGCTTGTACCAATACTTTACTACATATTTATTACTTAACGCTTGACAACCCTAGTGTTGATACAGCTGTTTTGAAATTATTTTTCGAGTATATGTTGTTTTTCTTTCCACTCTCTCTCCACTGAAATTAAAGTAGGTTTAAGAGTTTATTACTTTAATAGAATATATAAGGGATATATCTTTTCCAAGATTTTTCCAAGGCAAATAGTGAATAGGTAATAGCCTCTTGGTCCAAAGAAAGTTCTCGTAAAATACTCTTATATATACCTGATTTATATATTTACTGGTATACATCAGGTTCTGAGAGTAATTTCCATTTGAATACTTTTTATTTGTAAAAAATAGATATTTGAGAACGAGCAGTGTTTCACTGTACTTAACAGAAATGAAAGAGCATTTTGTGAGCAGGTGTAATAGAGCATTCACTTTTTTGAGCTTTTAATGGTAGAGATAGAATCCATTTTAAAACCCCAGAAGTGTCGTGTTCGAGGTTAGCTTCTCGAAACTTTTTTCAAAATCTCGAGTGGCCTCAAGTGTTTACGGCAAAAAAATACAAACTCCACGGAAAACATATAAAAGAGCCAGTGTAATAAACTAAAAACGTCCACTTGTGAGAAATTTGTGATTTTTTCTTTTCTCTGTCGGAAAAAAATCTCTATTCATTGCCTGAAATAGTTTCCCGCGGTGAAAAACGAGCAATTCCCGGCATTTGTGGAGTATTTCGCGAAAACTTTAGGATTTAAGTGCAGTGAACCTTCTTTAACGATACTTGCTATAAAAGCTTTTATTTCTCAGAAACACTGGTTTTGTCATTCAGCGTTTTGTTTGGAATTACTTCGAGCACTCGTGATGTTATTGTTGTTTCAACTGCTACGTCAACTTCAAATTTTGGAGTTACTATAAATCTCAAAAGAACTTGTTTGAGCTTAAATTCTTTAAAAACTGTGTATACTAAATTTTTTTGTTCAAAAATTATTGTTTCCCTATTTATTCAAATGAAATAAAAGAGAGAATACTTATGAAAATTACCATCAAAGTTGGACTACATTCAACTTTATTTTTCATTTTGAAATTAATAAATAAAAACACAATTAAGTAATGTTAGTTAACAAACCGGGCTCAATTAAGTCGTGTTCTTAATAACTATTTAAAAAATCGACGCGTGATATATGCTTTTTAAGGTTTTATCAATATTTTATATATAATCAATAAAAAAGTATAAGCCACTTTGCTAATCAATTTATTTTCAAAGACATCTTTTTTTCCACTTATTCCTTTTTATTTATTTATTTCTGTTTATTATAGACATAATACCTCCCAGCTTTCAAACACTTCTAAGTAGACAGATAGTGTCTTGTCCACTGGATGTTGCAAAAGCCAGTCACTTATTTTTTCTTTATCAGAGCTTTAAGCCAGTGATTAAGCAGGACACGTTTTTTCTCAGCCACAATCTCACGGCTTATCTGCTCGCCTGTTCATGTCCCGGCTATCTCCAAGGCATAATATTTAGGCACTTGGTCTTATGAAGAGCTATGCATGAGATAGAGGGGACAGTTCCGATGAAAAGTTTATTCTTAAAATACCAGGACTATATATGGGAAAAAAATACTGTAATAACATATTCAATTGGGATTTTCAAAGGAAATATCAAACAGATTTTGCCAATATTTAAAATGTATCAATATCTTGACACAAAATTACAATTTTCTAATCTAAGTTGAAATTTCGTACATATCTACCTACCTACAAATTGATACATCACTCTGTCTCTCTTGCTAGACAGGTAATGTCTCTTACACAATTTAATTTCAAAATTATTTTCTCTATAAAAGTATATATAAATATAAATTAAAATAGTACGCCAAAATTCAGGATTATTTTGTAAGTATTACACGGAGTCAAAATAATAAGGATTAATAATTTTTCCACAGATTACCTAAAAATAATTATTTTTTCTGAAAAAATGCAAAATAAAATCATACAAAGCAATATAATTTGAAAATATTTTATAATTACGGAGAAAATAACAACTTATCACATCTAAAAGTGTAGTACCAAAAATATTTAATTACACAAAAATAACCCCGACACTTCTACCACATTTGAAGATCAACGCACGAAATCCTTACGCCTTATCTCCAAATCGTCTCGGCTTATTTTTTGTGATTTATTTTGGAGCAAACCTTTATCTGCTCCAAAAATAATTCTTTATTTTGGAGCAGATAAAGGTAAACAGAGGAGCAAACCCATCCGGTGTCATTGTTTGATGCCAATTTTTTTATTGTTGTTTCAATGACATAATGTGGAATTGTTTATCTGTTTATCATTGGGGAATCTGTTTTTTGTCATATTGTTTTTGTTTGTGGTGTTTGGACATGTCTTTACCTGGACTTGTTTGAACTTGCATATTTTGACAATTCGCACGGTCATTTGTGAACACCCGTATTACGAATGGTCATTTATGTATATATGGATTAATGTTTGGGTTATATTATCTGTGTTCCCTAAACACATATCGCCAATGTGCGAGGACACCACGACACCCCGGAAAGCTTGAATTTACACACGATTTTGAAACTTTTTATCAATTTCAACTAAAATTACAATAAATCATATAAATATATTGAAAGTTGTCGATCAAATTACACAAAATAATGTTTTTTTTTTATGGAAAACTATATATCTCGAAATATCATGTAATAGTCGCAAATTCGTCCATATGCGACGATTAAGTGATCTACATACCTATGTAAGATGAGCACACTAATACCCAGATTGAAACAGCTACATATTGGGGTACTTTCGTATGAAAATTTTAAAAGTAGATTGCAAATGGACAATTTGACATAATTTTAGCAATATTTAAAAAAATGTAAAATTTAATAGAATATTGAAATGTAAAATTCAGAAGAATGTTAAAATGTTAAATTTAACAGTACATTAAAAATATAAAATTCAATAGTTTTGAAACCCGAAACCATACACAGTATATTAAAATTTAACAAAGAGCAGACGTGATTATTCCTAAAACTAATACTAATTCGTTCCACTAATGTGTTTCATAGAGCAGGAAGCACGGACAATTTGCATGATTTATGCGCGGTCCCGGGTTCGCTTCGGGCAGCGTCTTAACAAATAGTATTCATAATTAGTTGTTAACTGTCCATAATGATATATTGATTTACCAACTCGTTTGGTGTCCTCAGGATATTGAGGACACTCATTTGTATATAGTAATTAATGAGTTTTATATTTTCTTTTCGTTAAATAGTTTTTTGATGTTAGCATTTTGCCGATACCATAAATCCGTGATGAAATGAGATTTGGCTACATTTTTATTCAAATTTGAATTTTATGTCATGATCTCCCCTTTTTCGAAGAATATGTTATTCTTTGCTTAAAGCAGTTCTTCAAGTGTACGGCCGCGTGACTTGTACAGATCGCAAAAGTTATTAAAATAAGCAACGTTGGGCTCGGTCGGCATTTGGATGGGTGACCGCTGGTGGCATATATAATGCGTGTATGCTTGTTTAGAATGCACGTTAAGCAGTAGGTCCCAGTTGATATCGATAGATTGAGAATATTAAATTTGTCGGAGGCTTTATATGAGGTGTGAAAATATTTATCAGGTGGATTGGCGTCTAATCTATATCTTGCCCAATACTCATTGGAACAGCGTCATAAAATATGCTCCAGGTTTCCAGTTGAGAGGACCCATGTACCCACATTTGAGCAGGGTCATATAATATGATTTAATTTAAAAGTGGGAGAAGTTCGACCGTGAAAGTACTACTGCAGCCCTCATAATCCGCCGTAAAACATTACTTGTGTTTCGCTTGCAGAGGTGCGGTTGCCGGTTACACTTTGAAGCGAGCCGACCATCTTAGTCGTCAGGAGTAGCAACGCATCTACGTTCGAGCTCAGATAGGATTTCGGTTGTTTGTGGTTGTAAGTGGATGTCTATGGGCTGTGAGTACTTAACATCAAGTGGTTTGCATGCTCGTTTGCTACTCTTCCCTTTCTCGCTCTCCAGTTGCGGGGTGATACCCACGTCCAGCATTGAGATGTACAGAAGCAGCTAAATGTTTACTATGATATATGTTAGTACGTTCCTACGCAAAATTTTCAGTTTTCAACACTTTCGCCCGACGGTGACAGATAGACAAACAGCGTAGGAAAATGAGTGGTTTGGCACGCGAGACATTCTTCCCAAATTATCATTGGCATCAATTGGCACGTAACAATTTTTGACGACCGCCCGGAGAGTTTGTCAATAGTAGAAATGCGTCTATTGAACCATCTTTTTAGATAATAATAAATCTTATAATACAAGTCTAACCTAAACTATGTAAAGGGAGTCCGTGCCCATGCGGCATGGTTCCAAGAATACTATAATACTAGCCGCATTCCCACGTTCAATAGCAATCGCAATTCTCTGCGCGAGATATGAACCAGCCCTCTCAGTCAGGCCTCTGTTAGATAAAGCTATGGGATATATTTTATGAAAGCTGAGAGGAGAAAGACCTTTATTATAAAATCTATGTAATTGGTAGCCATCTTTAATAAAAGTCTGTTAGTGGTGTACGAAATTTTTAGGCGTTTGTGTGTTTTAATTTTTTTTTGTTGGATAAGTAGCAAACGAGCGTGCAGGCTATCTGATATTAAATGGTCTCTGCAGCCCATGAACATCTCCGTCCAACCTCAAATAAGGTTGGTCCTGCCCTGGTGTTGTGCATTGATTCATTGCTACTCCTAAGGACTGAGATGGTCGCTTCGCTTGTAAGTGTAGGCGGCAAACACACTTCTTCAATCAAAACACAATAAATGCTTAATAGCCGATTGTGAGGTCGGCGGTGGTACCTCCCCAGTCGAATTGTTATTGTACCAGATTAAAATAATGGTAAAAATACGTCTATTGAAACGTCCTAAGAGGCGTTTTCGTGACATTATCTTAGAATAGAAATCATTATTCACACAATGATCATTTTAATGAAATGTTATTTAAATAGATTTGTTTTGAATTCGAGTTTTGAAGTTGAAAGTAATATTTACTGTGGACATTAAATGTGTTTAAGGTACCTATACTCTCTTTTTGCTGTTCTGCCTAGGTTCGCCTTCACGACAGGTACTTTTATAATAAGTTGTATTGCCTACAGTCAGGTCAACTAACATCACTACCATTGAAATAAAATATTTAAATCCGTTATTATTATTTCAACAAAATTTTAAGGTCACATAATTATTCGATTTCGCTTCTTTAACAAATTTAAAAAAATGTTAATAGACGGACGGGTTCACGAATTTAACGGTCAGGAATCTAACAGTTTGCTTAACAAGAATTTTAATACCGGTACCACGTGGTACCTCGGTTAGGCGCCATAAATACAGCGCTCGTCGGCGCAAGCGCAGGTAGGTACGCCCGCCAAACGAGATCGTTCCTTTTTTAAAAAATAACATCAGAACTAAATCATTTTCAATTTAAACACTTAGAGAATAGAGTCGAAATTCAATTGAAGATGAAATATGTCAATACCATAATTCACTTTGAGCTTTCTCGCTTCTGAAATAAAGCTCCTTTTACGGATCGGACGTCCCAACTGTTTAAGAGGATGACATACAAATTAGAGGCGTAAGTCTAAGCGTTAAGGTCGGTTTTCGGTTGCGGTTGTCACGTTTTTTCTGGTCATACCAGATTTTGGTGTTCTTTTGGTTGTTTTTTGTGACAGCCTGGACGCGCTACGGTGGGTGTTTTGCGGGGTCACCGAGGATAATAACAGTAAATTATCGTCGTTCGCTTTATTGAAATTTGCCGGACGCTCTCCAATAGTAACGTTTTAGTGCGTCGTGTGAATAAAATACGCGGTATCTGTAAGTTATACATTCTGTTACGGAATGAGTAATGATATTAAGCAACATTAAGAAAGTGTTTTGGGTTACCAAAATGACGATTATTTTTATATAGTGATGTTACTTTCCTACCGTCAAGGGACTTTTTGAAGGGTTTGTTTCATATTCCACCATGTTTAGCGTGTGTTGATAAAATTCACATACCTTTAAAAACAGTATGGGGAAGCCCAAGATGCATTTTTCTACGTTTATATTGAGGAAACCTGAGAAAAGACCCTTATTCATCCGTGGAACAGTGATACGCTGACGATGTTTAAAGAATTCTGAGACGAACAAACATATCTGATACCTAATCAATTGAAAGGCTAGTATCAAGATTTACAACACAAACAGGCTAATAAAACGTTAATACGAACTTAGCAACGTGCCTAAAGGCGACCACACACGTTCGAAAAGATTTTATTATAGCCCGTATAAAGAACTACAGAATAGGTATTATCACGTACTTTGTATGTTCACACGCAATTAGAACCCCTCCTGTCTCATTAGCACCAACGGAGCTCAGCAACGTATACCTGTTCTGTTCACACCTGTGTAAATGATCAAGCTGTCTCTTTCTGCCGTTGATTGAGGATCACGATCGCCTATAGCGTGTATACAAATGACAGTCAAACGATTGGACTACCGAGTTTGCTTTACTTGTTTGCATTGTACTGGTTGTCTGTTTCTAACTCTACAACAGTTAAATAGGTACTGTTATGATGCGTGACAGTGATTGGCAGAATCGGATCTTTGAAGTTACCTGATTTATCTCAGGGATATTTGTAACTGAAACTTTTCAAAATAACAGTAAATAAAGTAACTTTTAAATTAGGGTCGATTCGCACAGCCTGTCCGTCACTGGTCTGTCCGTTTATGTGTTTCTTTATCTTTTTGTCTGTTTCAAGACAAATATCATTTTAAAATGGCTGCAAGCTTTATTTGATAGGTTATAGCAAATAAAGCTAATCATCAAAAAGCTATTTCTTTCCGTGAAATGGTGTGGCTTATATTTGAGGTTTATACTTATATTTGAGGTTTATCACTTAATTAAATGCATGTCTTAGTTATAATGAGTAGCAGTGCACCTGTGTCGATTCACAAATCTTAGCCAAAAAAATTGATGTGAGAAGACTAGTAAACGTACATGCATGCTATCTAGTGTTAAGCGGCCATTACAGGCCAAACGCATCCGCATGCAATCTCAAACGGGCCTCGCGTCCTGTCTAACGTACATACGAGTAAGCGAGGTTACTCCTTCGAATCAAGAAGGTCGTAGTTAGCAGTGATTGCTAAGCGTAGTCGGCAACCACATTTCTCCAACCGAAAGAAGAGTTATTAAGGCGAATTATGAAGGCATAGATATCTCCTCGATCGACTTATTTCGTAAAGTCTCTCAATTTATAGTTCTCGACAAGTCCACCCAATTAAAGCCCACCAAAATACTATCCACGAACGTTTGTCCGATGACGTCACTCCACTATTTATCTTTCGAAACGATGTTCGTGACCAAAAGCGGGGTTGCCAAAAAAAAGAAAAGGCAATCGCCCGTCCATTCTCAGAAGTGGACTTGTTAGTATCACCATTTATTACACCACAGGCAACACTGCTGATATTAATGTTGCCTGATTGAAAAGTCAATTATTCGATTTTCATTGCAAAAAGTGGTAGGTAGTTAGTCCGATTGGCAAATTGGTATAAGTGCTTTAATGGGAATTTTTTATTGTATTTTTAGACTTTAATGCATTTGTCTTTTTGTCGCCGCAGATTTGATTAGCGAGTGAAGTTGTTTGTGAGTTCGTATGTATGTTTATAGTATCGCAGTATTCATAAGAGTAGTCCTAATTGAATGCATTTTTAACATTCGAAAACTAATGACATAAGCTTTAGAACAACAGTTCGACCAGCGAGGTACCATCGCCACCCTTATAATCCACCGTACGATAGACCTCGTGTATCTGTCGGAAAGGATTAGTTGCCGGCTATACTTTCAAACGTGGCGGCCATCTTAGTCTTTAGGTGTAGGAACACATATAAACAACAAAAATAACTTTAGTCTTGTTGGACGTAGATGCCAATGGGTGCAATGGTAAGTTAACATCAAATAGCCTGCACGCTCGTTCGCTACTTTGAATATTTTCTATTCGATTTGTAGAATTGATATTAGATGTGTATATTATAAAATTTAAACCAGACATTTTTCATAAATTTTTCAAATGTTATAATATGTTACCTAGGATGATGGACTACGGCTTAACACTTCTCATTTTGATGACACCTGAGCCTAACTACTACTAACTACTTTTTTTATTTCTGATAATATTTTTTCTTTATATGTCACGTTAATTTCGGAACTTCAGGCGATAATATTTATGAAACAAAAATTTTACGTGTATTTCTATTTATACCTTTTTTCTACTTGTAAAATATAACTTCTGTTTGTCTATTTTACTACAATTTATTTGATAAACGATAATGTCATTTGGATGTGTCTTAAAGGTGGTAGAGCCGTTAGAGCTCGCCCGTGGCGGCACCACCGCCACCCTCATAACCCGCCGTAAAGCAACATGTT
>DWON01010630.1:0-10658 GCA_018251015.1 Phocides pigmalion okeechobee
TTTTTTATTGCGAAAGAGTAAGAAACGGGCATGCAGGCCACCTGGTGTTAAGTGGTCACTGCAGCCCATGGACAACCGCGTCCAATCTCAAACAGAACTGAAGTTCTATGTAAGGATGGACGCGGATGCATTCCTGCGCAGATGCGTTATGTGTGTACAATGTTTTTTTTTCATAATCAATTAGTCCCACGTTTGAGCTACGCCGCCGGTGACAAGGGACGGTTCATATCTCGCACAGAGAATTGCCGCATTGATACACGTGAGTGTTGAGATTAGTAACTGGATGGACAGAGACTTGAGAGATTGTGGACCTTCCTCCTCACCCTAAAGGGTCGGAATAGGTATAGACAAAATCTTATAATTTTAATCACTTGTTTAATGTAATAATTTTTGTTCGTAATTCGTAACTGGCTGATCGAGACGTTTACATTTAAAC
The DNA here is from genome assembly GCA_018251015.1 of Phocides pigmalion okeechobee. NCBI lineage: Eukaryota > Metazoa > Arthropoda > Insecta > Lepidoptera > Hesperiidae > Phocides > Phocides pigmalion. The sequence continues at coordinate 437 of DWON01010630.1, forward strand.
CCTTTGTTCGTACATATTAAGGGGAAAAGAAGCAATATTTTGTAAATTTTTAAACCCTTGGATCGTCATATAAAAGCCAATGCAATATAGGTTGTAATTAATATTAATGATAATGATAACAATTATATTTTTGAAATTACTCCATGTCGCAAAATAATGGCTGACGCAATACAAATAATAAAAACTTGTTTAAAACCAGGTAATGGACATAATCCAATTTAACAAGTATGGTAATGCGGAATGTCATAAAAGTTATAAACATTGTATTCATATTGGCTTATGAATACGTAATTTTTGTACAATAATGACATTATTCGATTAAATACCAAATTAATGTTAAGGACATTATAATATTGTTTTCTTTGTGAGAAGATTAGCCAAGGAGCATGCAAACCACCAGAGTTTAAGTAGTCGCAGCCCATATACATCCACGTACAACCACAAACACGACCAAAATCCTATCTGAGCTCGAACGTAGATGCGTTGCTACTAAGGACTAAGATGATCGCTTCGCTTTAAAGTATAGCCGGCAACCGAATCTCTCCAACCGAAACACAAGTAATGCTTTACGGCGGATTATTAGGGCAGCAGAAAAAATTTAAACTAGAACAGTTGTTGAACAGTGAACCAGGGGGAAACCATCATCGCCCTTATAGTCCACTCAAAAGCTTTAAATCCGTTCTTGTATTTTGGTTGAATAATGACGGTTTCCCACGACACATGCAAGCGAACGACTATCCGTGTCCTCAGGAGTAACAACGCGTCTATACATGACTTCAGGACTTTAGTCCTCTTTGAGGATAAACGTTGTTATTACCTTGTCTACTTTGTTTTGTTTATTTATATCTTAAAAAATAAAAAGAAAATGTTTTAAGTTATATTTAATAAGTAATTATTATTATTTTGTCAAGTTTGGTTCATATTATTTAGGTTTATTATTGTTTTTGTTTTCTCTGATTACCATGTATATATATTTAATTTACAATATTAACTTGAAATATTTGAATATTTGTAAAAGATTATGTATCTAAAAGAAATCAAGGGTGCTGCAAGACAAAAAGCAGCAGGTCATGAATAAATAAAAAAAAAAAAAACAAAGAAAGTAAAAGTTAATAAATATCTTCGAAACATAATCTCAGCTACGTTTTAGCTGTCTATAGATACTAGTTCTAGACTTAAGCAAGACCTAGTCACGACACACTATTATTTGAACAATAAAATGCATTACAACAATTAATACAACTTTCTACTATGATTTCTACATAGAACATATTTTAGTTTCTTGTACATGTATTTTTATATCTTTCTATGTTACAAGAGTGGCAATCGAACATGCAGACCACATGTATTAAGTGTTCGCTGCAACCAATGGGCGTTATATATAACCGCAAACAGGACTGAAATCTACTTTGAGGTCGTCCATGCCTTGCTACTCCCGAAGACTAAGTCAACCGCCTCAAATGTAAATGATATGAAAACCTCGTCTTTTAATCAATACTCAATAGTGGTTACATACTAAAAGTGGCTGTGGTACCTATTCGGTCGAACCATACAGAATATATCACCATAAAAAGTTATTTAAATTAGGCGTCCTTGGTAAGAAACCTGGACTGTTAGCGTGAGAAGCTGAAAAGTTCAATTATCTTAAAATTGCTATCGAATAACTATATATTTTAAAGTATACGATAATAAAAATATAATAAATGTTATAAAAATATATAAATAAACATTACTATTTTTAACCATAACTGGAGATCGATTATTTTTTTTACGAATCGATTTACCTCAATCAGTAGCGCAGACATTAGAAAAAAAATAATTTTCTTAATAAATAGCAACCTAATTTCTCAGTAAAAAAGAAAACTTATTTTATTTTATTTGTATATAAAAACTAATTATCATAAATTTTAAATACATGTATTAAAAACAACGGAATATTTTTCAGATAACAAATCAGTTGATACAAACGCGGTTAAGGAAAATGAGATAATTTGCGTCACGACTGACAACGGGACGAATAACCGAAGGGGACATGATTACGCACGAAAAACGGGACACCCTACACCTATTCAGCTATGCTAGGGGTATTCGTACCTCGAGGATTCCCTTACCCGGGCTATTGCTCGGAAGTTATATACTCCCCGGATGAGGTAGCGTGACTGACATTGCACAATTGTAACGTAACGTTTTAAAGGTGAGAGAACTATAGTTTGACCGGGGAGATACCACCGTCGTATTACTTGTGTTTCGGTTGGAGAAGTGCGGTTGCCGACTACACTTTGAAGCGAGGTGATCATGTTAGTCCTTAGGATTAGCAACGCATCTACGTTCGTAGGATTTCGGTCGAATTTGTGTTTGTATGATGGCAGGAGCAGTCCCTCGCCGATCCCAGTGTTGAGTGGGTGGCACGGTCTTGTGGTCACGTTACGTATAGGTCACATATTTTGCTCTTATTTCTAAGAAATCTTTTCAATTTTCGCACGACCTACAGTCCCATATGAGCCAAGACGATAATACAAGTTCGTGCCTTTGGCAGCGATACGGGTCAAGTTGAAATTTATTTCGTATATTATACATATATAATAGTATATTTGTATTTAGCCCCTTAGAAATCGTTAATGCAATATATTTCTAGTCTAGTTTTATCCAAAATTTCAATATATAGTGCGTATATTAAAAGCAAAACTAGAAAAAACCTTTTATCTTCTACTTTAACCATTTTGAAATTCACTTTTGTCCACCATTATACCTTAGGGATGAATTATCCAATGTTCCTTTTTTAGTAATAACTTACGCTATATAAAGAACCAATCTACAAAATTTCAGGATGCCTAGTTCAGCGGTGTCGGCTGTACGCTGATCTCTGGGTTACAGACTCCTTCATCATTTATATATGTTCTCATATATACATTTCAAACATATTAGACTTTCGTATAACGCTACTGGTGACAAAAGGGCTGGCTGGTGAAACTGTTCCATTTTCGTTTGGCTTTGAAACATTCAGTCCATGGGGTCTGAGTGTCAAAAAATATTTTAAACAATTAGTTCCACGTATAATCGATAATACTGGTGACATGATGGCAGGTTCATATTTCGCGCAGAGATTTGCGATCGCTATTTATAACGGGAATACGGCTAGCGTTCGTATCATCATGCTGTATGAACACGGACTCTATAGATGGTTTATGTTAGGCTTTTATCATAATTAGTTTTAAGTTTCATAGTATGTTTTACTTTAATTACTTAATTATGTTTAATTAAAGAGACCAAGTACATTTGTATACTTGATAAATACTTTAACCCTGATGCGGTTTGTGTCTCACATCTCGCAATCTCGTATAACAAGCAATGGATATTGCTGACCTTAATTAATAAAATTTGTAATCGTAATTATGAAAAATTTATAGTAAAATACAATAAAACAAAAGCCTATCCACAGGACCTGTTTTCAAACGAGAATGGTTAAGACCTGTATGCTGGTCAGATGTGAATTAATAGACTTCTTTGAGACCTATATCAAGAATTATCAGTAACGTTCCTAGAGTTAATACTGATTTTAAACGCCCTCACAATCCGTCGTAAAGCATTACTTGCGTTTTGTTTGGAGAGGTGAGGTTGCCGGCTACACTTTGAAGCGAGGCGACCATCTTAGTCCTGAAGAGTAATAACGTACTCTTATCTGCGTTACGGCTAAATTGCTGATGAGTTCAGGTGAAACCACGAGTTATGCACTGCTTCATAATAAATAGTAATAATAAAGTAACCTGATTTCTATAGTAAAATAGTAAAATATAAAAATATGGGCCCTTATGATAAGAAAAAATAACCAGTTGAGTGACGTTGCCACACAACCTATGCTTACTCAAAATATCATAGAAATAATACAAATTCCCAATAACAAACTTTCCTTAAGTGATAAGTTCCGATATAAGTTGCCCTTAAGTCTACAAACATCTGGAAAACAGTACCAATAAATTATTAAATTTCAAAAACTGAAACTCAGCCCTTGCGAAACGAGAACAGATTAAACGAAATTGATTCCTTTAATGAATAAGTTGCTTAATCTTTAACCACCGTGAGCGACTAAGCGATAAAAGATAGTCAATTATCTCGCTCAAAAAAATTAAGTAAATGAAGGTAAAGATTTGCATATATAGCGTATACTAGCGAACGAATTGCTTAGTCTGAAACCATCACAAGCGAGTAAGCAATAAGAGTTAATATTCTTGCTTAAAAACGAATTAAATGATAATAAAAATATGTCGTTACGTTTACTCGTAACTACTTTTAATAATTGATTTACTCGTAAGTTAATAAAATAAAACACAGTTCTGAAACATGAAAAATATTATTAAGGTAATTTTATTTTGACTACAGCGACAATGCCGCCATAACTTTTATTCTAAACTGATGTGTTCTAGTTAGATATGTGATACGAATTAAGGTGTTCAACGAATTTATAAGGGCAATGCATTATAGAGCTTAGAATTTGAAGTCAATTATAGACTAATGACGACACATAACAACAACCATTTAGCTTCAAGTGGATGTCCGTTTGCTATTTTTATCATATTAACAATGATAAATTGGATGGAAAAAATTCGAAGATTTAATAATTAAGTAAAGTTTATCTCACCCAAGAGGCTTGCTAATTATTACCAAATCTTATAAAATACATATTTTTTAAACTATAATTGAAACTAATTTATCTGTAACCCTTATCTTTTCTCGTTGGTGATGAGAAGAGAGCCTTAAATAAAATCCTTTACTTACAACTCCCAATAAAATTAATTGCACAGAAACTGGGCCCAATTCACTCTCGAGCTTTAAAATGATAATTAAAGGAACTGAGATCCGTAAATAGTTTTATTTGATAATTTATTTATTAGCTCCATAAACGCATTTTATATTCAAAACTGTAATATTTATGGCTATTAGTCACAGCTCAATCGCTCAAAAGCACATCCAGACTCAAATACCTAAAGTTGTTTTTTATGTGAGAAGAATAGAACGAGCAAGCAAACCACCTGATGTTAAGTAGTCGCAGCCCATAAACATCCACGTACAACCACAAGCACAACTAAAATCCTATCTGAGGTCGAACGTAGTATGCTAATCCTGAGGACTAAGATGGTCGCCTCGCTTCAAAGTGTAGCCGGCAACCGCACCTCTCCAACCGAAACACAAGTAGTGCTTTCCGGCAGATCATGAGGGCGGTGACGGTACTTCCCCGGTCGAACTATAGTTCTCTCACCTTTGGTAATTAAAAATAACTAAAATCCTATTCAAAGGTAGTAGACGTCGCTACTCCTGAGGACTAACATAATCGGTTAGCTGTAAGTTTAGCTGAGAGCCAAACTTCTTAAACCGAAAAAAATGTATGCCTTAGGATAATGAGGACTACGGTCTTGCCTCTCCTATAAAAACAAATCCAAAATCAGAATCAGAATTAAAATCAAAACCAAAATATTTAATTCAAAGTAGATTAATTACAGAATTCTTTTTAAACGTCAATAAACTACCACCGACTTGTAAGATGTTTCGTTTTGAAGAGGGGGCGTAAGAAACTCCACAAAAGATATAACCATAGTTCTAGATCTAGAAAAAGACAGAGAGAGAGAGAGAGTTATATGTAACTATACTATATAGAATTATAGTTCTACCTTGTATAATTTACTTAATTAGCGAGGAATGAACCCGGATATGTGCGGGTCAGAACTATACAATAGCATATGTATTGCGTCATAAACACAAGTATGCCAATAAAAGAACTATAGAAAAATATTAAGGCTTCAATTATTTCGTGTATAAAAATTATAGCGTCTATAAAAGTTGCCTAGTTTCTTACTTTATTACAAAATTCGGTCTTACTCAAACCTACACATTTCTGCCATTACCGTTGGAGCTATGGGAATTTGGGGATCCGATGCGGGATTTTTTTTCAAGCATCTGACCAACATTTGACGGATGGCCAGAGAGCTGGCACTTACTTTAGCTCAGCTTAGCTACTGAACGAGGTAATGTTGCCAGTTTTGGAAACTTACCCCTGAGACGGTAACCTAGATGCAGTATTTTACTTTAATATTATTATTTCGTTTTAAATTTTAATTATGTATATACGTATGTATATTGCAGTATTATCACTTGGAATGGTAGGATTGCCGGAAACACTAAAAGTCGACCATCTTTAAACTTAAGTATTAATTACGTTTAAGTTCAACCTCAAATAGGACTTCAGTCCTGTTTGAGGTCAAACACATGCGTGGCATCGATCACTTAACTCTTAATACTGTTTGCTATTCACCTCCCATAAAAAATGCAAAAATCCTAACACAACATATAGATCTTTGCAATTTTTACTTTTAAATATCTATTTACGTTACTTTCTTCACTTACCAAGTACTTATAAGTATTTAGTAATATCTCATACCTATTACCAAATACTTACAAATAGAATAGAATATACTTTATTATATACCATGAAATAGAAGACAAACATTCACAAAATTCATTCTATTTAATTACATTTACGAATACCAGTATTTAAAAGTACAAAATGCATGGATCTACATATACATATGTCGTGTTAGGATTTTCATATTTTAGGTACTCAAATGAATGGGTGAATTACATTTTTCATTTCGTAAAATTTGTTGCTAGCAGCCTTGGGTGCAAAACCGTGCACCGAATAAAAAATATGGCCGCTTCATTCCTGTCATAAAGGCTCCGTTACAGTATTTAATACGGCTAATGGACACCTTTGATAGCATCAGGAATATTAAAATACTAGCTACCTTTGCTAGCGACAGCTTAGGTGCCTGCTGAAACTGTATAGCAATACGCTATTTTAAAAGTATTTCTTGAAAGGCAGTATTCAAAAATAATATTCAGAACTAATACGTAATAGAACTCAAAGGTGGGGGAACTTTAGTTCGATCGGGGGTACCATGGTCGCCCTCATAATTCGCCGGAAAGCATTACTTGTGTTTCGGTTGAACAAGTGCCGTTGTCGACTACGCTTTGAAGCGAAGCGACCATCTCAGTGCTCAGGAGTAGCAATGTATCTACGTTCGAGCTCAGATAGGATTTCGGTCTTTTTTGTGGTTGTACGTGGTTGTCGATGGGCTGCGACTATTTCAAATCAGGTGGTTTGCATGCTCGTTTGCTACTCGAACCGCAACTTTCAAACGACATATTTTTTTATTTGTAGACCTATTGAAAACAAACACTAAATATTATGTAAAACTGGTCGCATTGGCACGCACCCTCTGAGATTTGACTTGTTTTCTTTTTAGTAATCCGGCAAGCAAAATACGCAGCGGGTAGAATTAAAAGTGTACAATGCATGCAAGAGGCATGGAATATGCGACCCGAATCCGCATATCCCACGCCCCAAGGGGTATCGATGCAGGCATATTCAATGCAAGTCGCAGACCAGAAAGAGAATATTGTAATGGACTGGCAACACCGGTGGCATTCCGAACCACATTATCTGTATTTTTCGATTTCGTACCAATGTTATCGCGGTATTTATATATTGTTATATAACGGGTACTCACAATCAACGCTTTTGCCAATACCCCGAACCAGTTGCGTGGCTCCATGATCACGGCGGAAAATCAGCAGTGGTCGGTTTTTCGCCGTGACCACAAACCATGCACGTTATATGACAATGTAATCTAAAAAATTGATGGCTGTCTGTATATGGAAGATGCAACTGCAAAAGTTGATGTTTCGAAAATCCATAGTTCAAACAGTTTTTCCACGAAATGCCTTTGTTAGTGCCGATTTACGCTACTGTAAATAACCAAATATAAAGTAGTGTATGCCTAACTTAAAAAGATATATAATTTCCCCGTAATAATTATCCTCAATCCCTATCTATCTATCATTCAACCTCTATTTCAACGCCTTCAATTTGACTTTCACACCAAAAGGTAGGTCTGTTTCCAAAGTTTAATCAATTTCTGTTTTAAAATTCATCAAAATTGTTTAAGCCGTTTTGACGGATAAATGGAACATTTGCGTGAACTTATGCATTCATAATATTAGGAAACTTATAAATATTTGATAAAAAATAAATGATAAATCTAATTGTTATTAAATCCTGACTCAAACCCAGACTCACACTCAAGTCAGGAATATCTTATGAAACCAACAAACACTGGAATAGAAATGAGACTCAAACTTCAAAAGGAGATTAAAATGCTATATATTGAAATATTTATTCAGATATTAAATAATAAACATTTCATTATTTAATATCTGAAGTCTTAAAAAAATAGATACATATTTCATCAGGGATTCTTGTCAGTCAACCAATTACATATTGTGTGGAGAAGTAAAAACATTCATATATTTTCTTACATAACATATATATAATCGGTTTTTTGGAAACGTCTTGAATGATTTGTATTAAATATTATTTAGACAACACTTTTCCAAGTTTGTTAGTTTTGGAAGTATCAGTGGAATAAAAACACACAAAAATACTTTCAATAGTATCAATGTAACGCCATGAAGCGCGAAATAACGCTAGAGCGATTGACGATATGGTAACAGACGATTTCGTCTCTTACTAAATTAAATTATTAAGTTTAATTAACTCAGGCGAGTTCGTTGTGATCTTCGTTAGTCGTAAGGTTTTTGTTTCTTTCCGCGCCTCTGCTCCAAAACGAAACACCTTAAAAGCCGCTACTAGTCTATTTACGTTCATAAGAATTTCTGTAAAGAATTTTGAATAAAAATATTTTATAATTAAAGATGTTTAAAATATGTACTGATATTATTATATTTTCGGGTCGACATCATAATAGAACATAAAGACAAAAGACAAGACAAGGTTGTGACGAGGACAAGTAAGAATATTACCCATAATAGTAGACAAACATACATATATGTATGTATAGACACAGACATACACTGTACACAGTGGGAACTAACCGACACTGAACATTTTACACACTGACATTTAATTGTCATGTTATTCCATCAATAACTACAAAGAGAAGTGCGTGTCAAGAATTTAAGCTCCGGATGTCGGGTGAAAGACATACATAGATACGCCACTACGCTATCAAGGTAACATACAATCTTACACAAGCAAATCCCGAGCGAGGATCGGTCGATCAGCTAGTCGAAAAGAAAAAACACACAAAATGTATTATAGAACTAAGTCATCCATCACAGAGCGAGCAGTACGTAGATAAAAGCGTGGAGAAAAAAGAAAAATTACATCTTCCAATTGAACGGACATAATCCCGTATTTACCGAGGGAACACAATAAAGATAACAAACGAGCTAATGTTATTAACGTATCCATTCGATAAAATCAATCGTACCGTACAAATGGGAGGAAATGTGTAATTTCACGTGGCTTCCCATTTTTTTGTCGTATTTCGTGTACCGTGTAGATAAGGCTCGGGTTCGGTATGCCATTTTGATCTCTATCGACATTTCGTTTTTAATGTAGGTGAAGGAAATTATTAACAGGAAGGTATTATTCTTAATGCAGCAAGTGGTAGAACTACTGTTCGCCAGGGGCGGTACCACCCTCATAATCCGCCGTGAAGCTACTCTTGTTTCTGGCTGGATAGCGTTAGCCGGCTACATATAGAAATACATGAACCCTTATTAAATCTAGTTCAAAGAGGCCTACCTAGAGTAAGGAGCAACAACGCCTTTGCTACACTTAGGAACGAGCGATCACATTCCAAAATCCATCTCAAAGAAATCAAACGTCAATTTGTGGTTGTGTAGATGTCCACAGAATGTAGCAAATATTTAAAAATAGGAGGCATGCATGTTCGTTTGTTCCTGTTTTTACGTAAAACATCAAACCATTTTTATTATTATTTTATTAAGCTTATTAAGAGTAGCAAAATAGAATGCGGCCTGCATGACTACGCGTGACCTGATGTTAAGAAGTCACTGTAACCAATGGACATCCACATACAACCTCCAAACCGGATTGCAGTTAATATTATATTCGAGATTCCTCTCAGAATAAGAGTCAAACGACAGTCCACTACGTCAGCTTTTAGGCTTTTTTTATAGGTGGTAGAGCCGCTAGAGCCCGCCCGGGGCGGCACCCCCGCCCCCCTCATACCCCGCCGTAAAGCAGCACGTTCTTCATGTATTGTCTTTCGGTTGGGGAGGTGTGGTTGCCGGAGACACATTATCGGAGGCGACCATCTTAGTCCTCAAGAGCAGGAATGCATCC